>JALBZZ010000112.1:0-62385 GCA_038051095.1 Globisporangium irregulare
TGTATATCGATTTGCGCCAATTTTGATGTAACTTATTGGGAGTGGCATCTGTATTTCAGAGCTGACAATTGCTAACGTATGGAGGGAAAAAATAATCTTCTGGTTTCCTCCACCTTGGTGACATGGGCGGTGTGGAGGCGAGCGACGTGAACGCACTCCAGCAGCAGCTTCTGCGCGAGCTGCAGTAGACGGTCGAGAAGACGGTTGGATCCGTGTGTAGCGAGCTCCAGGGGGCGCTCGCGAAGCACACCGAGCAGCAGAAAGAGCAATAGCAGAAGCAGAATGTGGACGAAGCCGACTTCGAGGGGTTCGACGCGTGCTGCAAGCGGCTGGTGGCGTACATCTCTGCGAACATGGCGACGTCTCCGGAGTTCACGCAGCAGATGGGCCGGGTCATCCTGCTGTGTCACAGCGACGTCCCTGAACGTGTGTTGCGCTCTATCGCGACAAAGAACTTGTGGTTCCACCGCCGCGATGCGTTGGCTCTGCCGTCTGGCGCGGATGATGGCACTGACGATGTGGAAATCGCATACGAATTCGCGACTAACAGTGATAATGTTGAAAGCCAAGCAAGCGGTAACTAAGTGGAGACAGAGGCACAAGGCAGTGCATCGTTTCCACCAGTGCAGCCAGCAGCAGTCGAGGCAAAACCAAAGAATCCAGTACCCCCATCAATGCCGACTCCAAAGCGTCGAGCACCTGCTGAGCCTGTGTCTGAGCCTTTGGCGCCAAAGAGACCGCGACCAGCCTTGCGAACGAGCTCGCAACCTGCTGCTTCAAATAGCCGCAGCGAAGTAGAACAGGAAGAGAAGCGCGATGAAGAAAACACTGAAGAGGAGACTGAAGAGGAAGTTGACGTGGAGGCGGAGGCGGACGACACACTGGCGGCGGAGAAGGAGGACAAGACCACTGTGATCTCGAACAAGCCACCTGTGACGAAAGAGCATCTCGGCGACCTGCCGGATTTTCTGCTCAACTTTGACAACCTGATTCGCGAGCTGTGCGACGTCGACAAGCGCACGCGCGCGCAGACCAAGGTCTTCAAGGAGCACCTTCGCAAAGCGATTCGGTTTGTCGATGCGCAGCTCTGCAAGCCGCCGGGCAAAGTGCACACGAGAGAGTGCAAGAAGCTGCGTGATGTGATGTGCGCGCGCACGATCCCGTGCAGCAACGCGACGTGCCGTCTCTGGCACGATGTGGAAGCGCACATTGGGCGATGCAAGAACGCTCACTGTAAGCTGCGGAATCGCGTCGTCCTGCATGAAACCTGCTACACGATCGACGGCACGAAGCGCCGGATTCAGAGTCTCAAGACGAAACTACAGGCGAAGCAGCGCGGATTCGACTTGCTCAAGACGAAGGAGACCAACTGAGACTGCGAGCACGAGCGGCTGCTCGAAGTGACGCTTGTGCAGAATGACATCAGCGAACTCAAGCGTCAGATTGCCGCGGAAGAAGAGCTGGAAACCCACGAGGACGTGGTGGCAGAGTCCTGGGCGTGCTTGAACAAGGTCGGCATCGAGCTCAAGGACGATGTGGCGGATGGGTTCCCGGACTTGGTGACCCACTACGCGAGCAAGAAGTAAGCAGCGGCTAAGCCAAGTACTGATCGAGCCTGACGCAGCGAGACGAGTAGCAGTACTGCCTTGCCTATGCTGAATCCTGCAGTCGGGCTGAGAACGCTCCGAAGAGCGAGGAGGGCGTCCATGCAGGCGATGGACGTCGAAGTGATCGACGTCGACAGTGAAAGCGGAGAGAACAGCCCGCCGAACAAACGCCTCGTGGACCAGGGAGCTGGCGGTAGTAGCAAGAACGATCGGCAGAACCTTAAAGGTGCGCCGAAGAAATAGCGGATGTTGTGTGTGTGAGAGAGAGAGTGTGTGTGAGTGTGGTGGAGTCTGCTCACACTGTTAGCAGTTGGAGTGGCCGAACTGTCCACCTTGTCACCAGTTACAGGATCAAGTGTCGAACACCAAGTTACAAACAGTGGAGCCTAGCTTGGTCGTTCCTTGAGCACCCTGTTCAGCTATACAGGGTGCTCAAGGCGGCACGTGCCTCTCGTCCATTGTTGAAGCGCTCGTTGACGACCACGAGGAGATCGCTGACGGCCAGGTGAATTTGAGAATCTGAACCAGCCACGTTTCCAACCTTAACCGATACCGCTTAACGCAAAAAATAGAAAATGTCTATACAAAACTAGTAAACTATCTACTAAGCCACCTTCAGCTTGCCTGCCGCCTGCCAACATTTGTGGAAGGATCCGCCCTCCGCTTTTTTGTTCAAACAGGCAAAAGAGCTTCCACACAAAAGAGGCGAAGAATGAGTGCGCGGCGCAACGGCAGCAGCAGCCGGCGGACGGCGGCGGCTGCGGCGCCCTCGCCCATGAAAACCAAGATGAAAAGCAACGCCAAGGCGAAGAGCGACGTGCCGGATCAGCTCGACGCGCTGCAGGAGCAGCTCACGCGCCAGCTGCAGCAGACGATCGAGGACACAGTCGGCGCGGTCTGTGACGACTTCCAGCACGAGCTCAAGGCGGCGTTCGTTAGCGCAGCAGCCAACAACAACAGCAGCAGCAGCACGCGCAGTAGCACAAAGCAGCAGCAAATAACGATCCCGGCGGTGGCGCAGTTCGGCGCGGCGTCCACGGCGGACTACGAGGTGTACTACAGCTGCTGCAAGCGGCTGGTGGCGTACATCTCAGCGAACATGGCGACGTCGCCGGACTTTGCGCCGCAGATGGACCGCATCATCCTCGCATGCCACAGTAACGCCCCCGAGCGCGTGCTACGCTCTATCGCGACGAAAAACGTGTGGTTCCACCGCCGCGACGGTGGCGTCGCCACTGCTGAGACTGCGAGTGAGACCGACGACGTTGAAGTGATCGAACGACCAACGCGTGCAGCTGCTGCTGCTGCTGCAAAGTCTGCGTATGGCGGTTCCCCTGCGCCAAAGAAGAGCGAGCGCTTGATCAAGAAGGAGAAAGAGTCCCCAGCTCGCATGACGCGCACGACGGCGAGAAAGAGTGCGGAGGCGTCGCTGCTGCCGCCACGCGCTCTGTCGAAGCGCCGATCGCCCGCCGCACCTGCATCCGAGCCTCCTGTGGCCAAGCGACTGCGCCCAGCCGCGAGACGCTCACTGCCGCTTCCAAACTACGATGATGAAGACGAAGACAAAGACGAAGACGAAGAGGAGGAGGAAGAAGAGGTGGGGGTTGAGGTGGACCAGGAAGAATATGACGACGACGAAGAGTCTGCGACGAACCAGCCGCACTACGAGACTGCCGACGAGTTGTTGGACTTCAAGGACCCGGTGCGCGACATGTGCTATGTCGACAAACGCACGCCTGCGCAGACCAAGTTCTTCAAGGAGCGACTCCGCAAAGCGATTCTGTTTGTTGACGCGCAGCTCTGCAAGCCGCCCCCAGGTAAAGTGTGCGCACGCGACTGCAAGAAGATTCGCGCGGTGATGTGCGACCGCAACCTGCCGTGCCGTAACAAGATCTGCCGCGTGTGGCACGACGTGGAAGTGCACATTGACCGGTGCCAGAACACCCACTGCGAGCTCAAGAACCGCATCATGCTGCGCGAGACGATGCACAAGATCGACCACAAGAAGCTCCAGATTCACAACGCCAAGCTCGAGGTGCAGGCGAAGAAGAAGCAGCTCGACGATATCAAGAACGAGGAGTCGAACGAGCGCGAGCAGTACATTGAGCTGACGCTGTTGACCAACGAGATTGGCGAGCTGGAGGGCGACATTGCGGCAGCGGAAGAGGAACTCGGGATCCTTAACGGCACGAAGAAGGCGTTCTGGGCATGCTTAAACGTGGTCGGGATTGAGCTCAAGGACGATGTCGCCGACGGATTTCCAGACTTGGCGATGCACTACGCGAACAAGAAGCAAGCGGCAGCAAAGACGCGCGCACCAAAGCGAGCTGCGAAGGACCAGGAGAGCTTTGTCACTGAAGAAGAACCACAGCAAGATGTCGAAGTGGGGATGAGCGACGATGGCAGATTTGGTGGCACCAACAACACAGGCAGTCCGATGCCTCCGATCACGAGGCGCACGAGGCGCACGAGGCGTCGAAGCACGACCAAATCTTTCCAAGCCATGGCACAGGATGTGGTCAGCGCTGAAAGTGAAGAGGAAACAAAGAGCGCAGAAGATGGGGAACAAGGAAACGACGTTGGTGGGAATGCTGCGGTCCAAGAAGAAATGGTTGGCGAACCTGTAGGCAGTGACGATGGCATAGCGGTGAACAACATCCAAGTGACGGGTCAAAGCACCACCATTAAGTTCCAGAACGCCCAAGCGAATGGCGGTGACGCCACGGAAGACCAATTTCCTGAAAGCCAAGACCTGAACGATCTCAGCGAATTGCTGCCACAGGCTGGCACCGACCCGGACCCCAGTGTTCAAAGCCAGCAGGTGTCGCAAATTGTTATCACTAACCAGCGCGCAGTTCGGGTGGCTACCTCGAACTCAAGTAACAGCAGCACCACCAGCAGCAGCACCATTATCGTTAACCGCAGTAGCGCGACAATGGTGGCGAGTGCGTCCGGAGAGCTCCAGTCGCTGTCTATCCCCTCCAACATCCAGATCGCCTCGCAGCCTCAGCCAGCTACGTCTCTTCCGCTTACAGTGCTGACGCCAGCGAACCATCAGCCGCTGATCCCAGCGCCGTTGACTGGTGCTCCAGCGAACTCGTCCGCTTGAGGCACTTGAGAGAGCGAGATCTCTCCTCTGCTGTCCAACCAAACCAAACCAAAGCAAGACAAAGCCGAGTGTAATTTCTGCTGTCGTCGATCCTCACAAGTGGGTCGTGAGTTTTGTAGCGTGTGTGTATCTAACCTCTCTCTTTTCCTTTGATGATAGGCTTGTTTTTAGCACGTCCAATACTGACCGAATTCGAGAAAATAAGGATCTGCATGTTGTCTTCTACAACATGCATGCGCAACATATAGCTTTTCAGTATTGGTTGCATAAAAGGACGCTACAAATTTGTGTCGATGACCATGTTGTCTTCCTACAACAAGTTTAGCATATTGATAAAAACATGTTGTTTTATTTCCAAAATTGCCAACAAGTTGCCAGCAAGATGACCAACCAACGCAACGCCAGAATGCTCGCGCTCGCATGGTGGATCGTGCGAAAGAACCCTGTCGAGCCACCGATACTGGAGATCGCTCGTTCTGCCGGCTACGCGAAGGAAAACCAGATCCAACAGCTGCGGAGATACGTGAGTATGTGCTGAAAACAGAGTATGGGCCAGAGGCAGCCACGGTCGTCGAGAAGTCCGCCACGGCGCTCATCGACGAGACAGCGGAGATGCTGGCTGAGACCCCTGCTGCCCCGACCGAGGACGTCAACATCCCATCGCTGAATGATTGAAGGAGGGTGGTGGTGGTCTACACATTCCCCGAACTACTCAGCCCAAGCGACGAGAAAATGACGTGCGGCAAATGCAGGACGGAAGGTTGCCCGAGCGAGTATAGGTCGGACCGTTTTTCGAGATGCTTGGCTATATTAGATGTGCCAAGTTCGCGCTTGACATATCCATGTGTATATTGAGCTGTCAATATGTGAGTGTAATTGTTTGTTGTCTGCTGTCTTGAGTGTTAGATTTTTTTTAATGATGCGCTGCTTGCGGTATCCTCTTCTTTAGATCGCTGATGTAGTTGTCAAGCTGATGAGAAACAAACCCGCTCTCCGGATCCGATTATTGACAGACGAAGAGATGTCTATCAGAGAGACTTCCATGATCAAGTTCATCCGAGCGCAAAAGCGCGAGCACAGCTTACGAATAAGTTTCCCTTGTTTGTTGCACATTTGTTGTGAATGTGTCCGCTAACTCTTTGTTTCTCTTCTGCTTGCCACTTGTCCAGAACCTATCGATCAAAACAAAACCAGGGCTGATGCACAAGGTCCTCATAGTAGATAGAACCACAGTGCTCACTGGTGGGAAGGGTTCATATGGTGAGAAATACTGTCGAGCACGCTTGAAAACTTTGATTGTTGTTTGCGTTTTGTCTGTTTGTAGAGTCAGCCAATTTGCCAGTTAACGCTATTCTCTCCAACCAAGAGAATGCTGTCGTGATGGTCGGCACCCGACTTGCACAGAAGTACCTGGCGAAGTTTGAGCTACTCTAGGAAAAAGGAGACTTGCTCCCGTACTACAAGGTCTTTCCTCCGAGGAAAGTCTGGAGGCTGGATAGAGCGTCGATATCCAAGCCGAAGAAATCCAGAGCGAAGGCTAGACCGAAATCCAAACCGAAAGCAAAAGAACTGTCTACTTCGATGCTGTGACCCCACCCACCAAAAAGGCACGAATGAATCCCCTCTTGCTCCAGCAAGATTTTATTGATTTTGTCAGTCTCATCTATTAGTCAAACAGCTGACGCCAGTTAAAAAAGGAACTCAACCGAGCTTTTGAAGACTTGTTTTGTTTGATAAGTGAGGCACCGTACGGCAACGGGGACGTCAGCCATCGATCTCCGCTCTTTCACTTGATCAGTTCTACATTTGCTCGCATCTGCGCATCTGTCCAGGGTTTGCAACTCAAGTGAACGGGGAACATGACGGAGCCACCTCCACAGCTCAAGCGAAGTGAACGCACTCGGAGAACATGAAGGACCCACCACCAAAAGCGACCTATCGCAGCGTTCAGACGAGCCTCAAGAGCGTCGTCAAGAACAATCTCGTCACGGAGAAGCTAGCCGATGCCGCGTTCCGGGCCAACAGTATCATGATCCACGCGCTCCAGCTGCTCAAGTTGTACCTGCTCCACTGTTGCGACGTGAGCGGTGAGCTGCCTAAGCTCGACAGACGGTTCGTGACCTCAGTGATGAAAGTGCTCTGCAAGGTGCCTCCCACGGACAGGCCTCCAAGCGCCGAGACGCAGATCATCAAGGATACGCTCAAGGACTTCTATGAGCAGCACTACAAGGTGTACATGTTGGAGGAGATCAGCTACGAACACATGAACACCGTGATCGAATACCTCTCGACCGACGTGATCACCATGTACGAGAACAACACCAAGCAGAACTACGTCGAGTATGTTGAGCGGCACGTCAACGTGTCGTGGAGCAAGAAGGAGGAGGTCGCCATGACCAGGGAGAGCTGGAGGAGCACGAGAACCCGCGTGAACGCGCTGCGCATCCGCTTGCGCAGGGTCAAGGACGACCTGCTCAGGCCAGACCAGCCGAAGACATCGGATCCCCTCTACCACGCATGGATATACGAACAGCGCAAACTCGTGCTCCCTGCGAGGGATTTGAAAAAGGACAATGTCCACTACGACATCCAGCGCTCGCCGCAGGACTACCTCACGTGCATACTGCGCATGATGAAGGTGGTCGAGGCGCACAACACGAGCGTCAAGAACGCATGCCCAATGGGCAGCAACGTTGTGCCCAAACACGTCCGCATAGATACGACCTCGACAACCGCAAAGACACTACCTGGGGATTCTTCTTCAAGACCAACATGAAGTGCTTCCGCGCGAAGGACTACACGCTCGACCACTAGGTGTTACGGACGGCGTTGGCTGCAGCATCCTTCAGAGCGGCATAATCTTACGTCACGGGTTGGTCAGGTGTAAGACTTGTTCCAGGCTGTGGAACCGAGATACGAACGCCGCGTCGAACATCTGGAAGGCAGTGAAGAGCGCGATCCGAGGCGAGAGTCGTTCCGCGTACCTTCAAAGGGTCTCAGTGGGGCTCCGTCGGTTCCACACATACACGATTGACAGTTGATTGTTCCAATTGATTGTTAAGGTGGATATATTTACAAATACGTGATGCCGCTGTTCAGCGCAAGTGTCGTCCAATGAGTGAGTCCCATTCGGGCTCAAGAGGTATGACCGGGGGAGGAGAGCTGATGTGCCATCAGAGCAACTTTTTTGATTGGCAATTGCTTTTGTAGAAACGGCTATGCCTCAGTGTCGATTCCAGGTGAGAGCGAATAACGATGACGCTTCGTTCGGATTTAGACGCCTTGGCTGACTGACTTGTAGACTGGTATAATTAGCCCTTATTTGTTGCCAAGACTTCTCTCTCTTTCGTGCTGCACTGTTCAGTTTGATGGCCCTACTGGTGCGTCAGTGATCGCTGAATACCATGGAGGACCCGGAGCGGCGCATGCTGAAGAAGAGTCCGTCGGAGCGCCGGCGCTCAGTGTCGATCAAATCCCTCAATAGCTCCACGCGCAGGCTCTCGAACGTTGCGGTACCGCTGTCTTCATCGTATCTGTCAGAGGGACGAAGCTCGAGCCAAACGCCCTCGATGCTCAGTGCTTCCTTGGCGTCACTCGCAAACGAAGGCTTTCTGGGCAATGATGAAGATAACGGTAGCGGTGGCAGTAGTGGTAGTGGTGGCGGTGCGAATGAAGAAAATGCTCTCGATGAGGAAACCCAGAACGCAGAAGACTCGGGCGAAGACAGCGAAAACGTCGAGTCAGCCAAGCACCACTCGCTCGAGTTCCAGGTCGAGGTGCTGCGCGGGAAGCTCTCGCGCCGCAACATGATCATCGAAGTGATCCGACGCGCGTACTACCACGACGTGATCATTGTCAAGGAGGAACTGCGGCATGCCGCCATCAAGCCATCAACATCATCGTCACCAACACATGCGAATGGCAAAGAGAGCACCAATAACAACAACCATGCTATGCAGTCACAGTCATCACAACAGCAGCAGCAGCAGCAAAGCGTGGAGGACCGACTGGCAGCAGTACCGTCCGTGGACCTGCGGGATGCGCTCCAGTTGTTTGCTCCCGCAGAGACTGTACTCCAGGTGCACCCCTGCGAAACCTGTGGCGGGTACCTGGAGCTTGTCCACGGAGAGGTATGGCGATGCAGCCTATAATGTTTCGAATGTACGCTTTAGCTCACAGTGATACCTTGGCTGGCAATGTTGCTGGTATATTACAGAGCAAAGAGCTGCAAGCTGCACGACAAGGGATGGTGCGCGCGTCCAAGGGCGAGCAGCAGATGCGCAGCGTCGTGCATCGCATGCGCACGGAGGCGAAGGAGATGGAAGAAGTGAACGACGCGCTGCAACAGCGGGTCAAAGCGCTCGTGAAGGAGAACTCGTACACGCTCGAGCAGCTCCAGGCCGCGCGGAAAGCCGAGCGCGAACAGAAGACGAGTATCGCGAACTTGCGTTCCAAGCTGCAGCTCGCGCAGGGCACACAGGAAGAGATCGATCGGCTGGTGACCGAGTTCAAGGACATCAAGCAGCAGCTCATCCGCTCGAACCACGACCGCGACATCTTCTCAGCGTCGAACAATCACCTGAAGGAGGAGCTCGCCGAGGTCATGAAGGCGCTACATCAGACCAAAGTCGAGAAAGCGCAGATCGAGTCGGATTTCGGGACCACGTGTACGTGGACGGGGTTTAATGCCCTTCTTGGTTCGCTTAGCCTGATTGGGATACCGACATGTGTGTGTGTCTGGCTGTCTGCAGTTTACAGGTTGCAGGAAGAGATCAAAAAGTCCAACCAGCTCGCCGACGACTTGGCCGTGCACCAGCAGCAACTGAAAGAAAAGACGACGCTGAGCGACGAGCTGCAGCAATCACTTGTGTCACTAAAAGAAGAGCTCGTGACGGCGCTGCAGCGCTTCGAACAGACTAAGCGCCACCTGGAAGACCAGCTCATCGACGAAGAGCGCGCGCGCGAGGAGATGCAGGAGCAGAACCTCGAGTTCCGCAAGACCAACAAGAAACTGGCCAGGGAGCTCGAGGCTTTCCAGAAAGACCCGACAAAGGCTCTCGATGGATTGCGTCAAAAAGGAGAGAGTAGAGGCGGTGTTGCTCATCAGCAGCATCCAGGAGGTGTGACCCCAGCGGAACTGAAGGGCATCATGCACAAGCGGCTTGACGACTTGCTCTGCCAGCTCGAGTGGGCCCAGATGCGAGAAAACGATCTGATGGGGGCCCTGCAGCGTCAGGACGCGGCGCGAGCTGCTGTTGCGTCCAAGCCCATGCCGATTCGCCGCATGCTCAGTCGCATGCCGAGCACAACGGTCATCACTCGATTCATTCCAAGCGCGGACAGCGAAATTGCGAAAGCGATGGTGATGGCGGAGACAGCGACAGGAGGGGTTGCAGGCGGAGATGGAGGACAATCAACTCGAAATGGCTCGCGACAGAAGAATGACTCGAAGGCCGCAGATGGAGGTAGTGGCTCCAGACTTCATTCGAATAGTGAGCATGGAGAGAGTGATGGCGCTGACGACGACAGCTTCGAGGACGATGCATTTATGGGTGGCGGCACGTTGGAGATCGACGACAAGAACTTTGAGGTGTATCACCAGGAAGTGCATCGCATGCTGACAGAGATCGAAGAAGGGCGAGACAGAAACCAGAAGCAGCAGAAAGTGATCGTAGTACGTGTGTGCCTGGTTAGCTGTGATGATCTTCAGTGACGAGAATGCTAATTATCTGGGACTTTTTGCTGTCGTTACAGGATATGGAGCGAAAGCACCAGGCGCTGATCGACCGACTCGAAGAGGCCAAGCTCACGATAGAAGCTCTGACAGGGAGGTGAGTATCAAATTTTGTATCTTTGTTCATGCGTTTTAAAACCAGGTTTGACTCATCGTGGCGATCCATTTGGACAGTGTCAATGCGCTCAAGATGCGGCTGAATCAGGACAGCGCAGGCGCCGCCGAAGAGCTCGAGGACATGCTGCGGCAGATGGAAGAAGGGAAGCGCGACCAGCAGTACGAGAGCGAGAAGTGTCTCGTGCTGCGAGATGCGCTGTGGTCTATCTCGGACAAAATGTTCGAGCTGAGCGACAACCAATCGCTCAAGGGCGAGATTAACGTGGACTTTCCAAAATTTGATGACGATCGCCAGCCTGCATCTGGGTATGGAGGAGCCAACAACAATGAAGATGGAGGCGACTCGCACCTGGTGCCCGAGCTCTACCACAAGAAGCAGGAACTGCGCCGCAAAGTAATAATGGAGAAGGAGATGAAGAAGTTCAGCCAGACGTGTCACTTGCGCTCGGAGATCGTGAATCTCGAAGTGCGCAAGCTGCACGAAGTGCTCGAGAGCACGCGCGAAGAGCTGGATGAGGCCGAGAACAAAATCGACTCGGACCAGCTACAGTTCCGCACGCTCGAGGCGGATATCGCGAAGCTGCGACTGACGGTGGAGATGGGCAAGAACAACCTGCAGCGCACAGAGAAGACACTGGTACGCCATGGTTGAGCAATTTATAGTGGCGCTAATGGGATCAAGTCTGATCCCAGGTTCTTTTGTCTACTAGAAATCCACTGTGGAAGACCTGCAGGATTCTCAACGCCGATGTGAAGGCCAGAAGAACGAGCTGGACAATTTGAGAGCTGCGCACGACAAGCTGCAGGAGGACCAGAAGCGACTCACAATGATGCTCTTTGAGAAAACCAAAGCCTGGGAGAAAGAGATCAACTCGAACGACAAGGTGAGTTGTCCTTGGGTGCTCTAGTTGACTGCAGCGAGTCTTAATCTGTTTTGCTGTGCACTGACAATGCGGTATTATGACCATGCCATGAATTGTGAGTAGTGCAATCTCAAGATCATTACGTTGGAAGCGAGCCTACTGGCGATGGCCGCCGCAAGAGACTCACTGCATAACAAGGTACGCGCCTTGTTCGCGACGGCGACTTTCGAAGTCTGTGCCTGGCGATTTAAGCTCATCTTTTACGGATTTTGGGCTTTGTAGCTGCAAGATATCGAAGAACTCGCAGAGTATCGCCGCAGAACAAACCGAAGCGTAGAGATCTCGGCAGTAGCTGAGACAACTGAGTCCGACATGCAGACCGACCGATGGAAGCCGCACGGGTTGACCCTTCGACAGCGGAATAGTCCCGACAGCATGCCGCAGCGGTTTCTGGGCAAGGCGTCCGTCATGATCGCGTGTCCAGAGCTCAGCGCATTGCCCTCGTCTAAGTCCTCATCTTCATCGTCAGCCAACCAAGAGTTTAGTGGAGGCAGTTCAATCGGCACCGGTACACCGTCGTTCTTGGACGCTGACGAGCACAGACGCGACTTTCTGGAGCTGAACATGTATCCACCGGCAAAGGCAGGCGGACGGCAGATCAAGACAAGCCATGGGAGCTCAAGACCCAAGGCGCTTTCGAAACTGTACCTGTCGTCGGATGGGATCTCGCAGAAATACATCTCTCCGTCGCCACGGCAGGCGTTCCAGGACGGAACTTCATCGCCATCCGCTCTTTTTCAGGACGTGTAGCAACGCGTGAGACCCTACACGTTACAGAGTTAGACGAGTCGATTACAAGCTGAGAACATGAATGGAATGGAATATAAAAAAGTGCAGCGTTGCGTCTCCTTTTTAGGCAGCATCGAGTGAGATTGTTAGGATCTACCACAGCTGATGTGTTGATTGCGACGCGACAAACTGAGCCTTTCTCCAAGCAAACGGCACGCGGGATTTTTTCTTTGTCTAAAGCTGAGGGAATGTTTTCTCAATGAAACGAACGCCTTCAACTTCGAGGCGAGCCAGCGCAGGAACGTAAATGTCGGGGGTGGTTGGCGTCAGCACGCCGCGGGACTGGACTGCATCCTGGAGGATCATCTGCACACCAATAGCCGCTGTGACGCCGACAGTCTTTGCCATGACCGTGTCGCCCTGCTCCGAGCCGTAGCCAACGTAGGTAGAGGTGCGAGTCTCCTTCTTGCCGTTCGCGTACTCGACACCGAATTCGTGGTGCATGATCGCCATGTCGCGTTCTCCAGGCTGGTAGGCGAGCTTCTCCATCAACAGCGTGCAAAAAGTATCGATCACAGAACCAGAGTTAGTCAGTGGCGTCGCAGGGTCGTACACGCCGAGCCACTGCAGGAATTGCTGTGCGTCAGATTGCAACTTGACGTTCGAGGACTTTGAAAGCTGCTGGATGAGCTCTGGCCACGTCGATGGGATCTTCGTCGACGGGTCGGTGTCGAACAGGCCAAAATTGCGAAGCTGGAACAGAATGTCACAGGTGCCGGCGTATCGAAGCGTGCCGCGGAAGATCGTGTGCGCATCAGGGATGCCATAGATATCCGCGTATGGAAGCGAGTCGCGGTTCGGGATCTGCTCGATCGCGAACGCAGGCAGGAAGTTGACCTTTTCATTGCTCTTGAGCAGATCCACGCCTGGGATATTAACGACCTTGCCATTCTTGCGGTATTGCGCTGAGTTCAACGCCGCCGTCAAGACGCCGCGAGGACTCCAGCTGAACTTGTAGGCGATCGGGTTGTCCGCCGCCTCTGGAGCTGGGAGACCACCACACACTGACGAGAACGACACAATCCTGCCGTCCTGCGATTTCACTTCGTCGATCACCTTCATCGCGCTCATGTGGTCCATGCCAGGGTCCAGGCCAAGCTCACAGAGGATTGGGATGCCAGCGCTCTTTGCCTGCTCATGGAGCTGTCGCATCTCGGGGGAAATGTAGCTCGCAGTCACAAGCGGCGTGCGGTGTTGGATGCACAGCTTGGCAACGTCCGTGTGCATGGTTGCTGGCAACAACGAGACCACACAATCCGCATCGGCGCACAGGTTTGCGAGCGCTTGCTTGTCGCGGACGACGTCCACAGTGTGAGGGTTGATGTTCGAGCGCGAGAACTTGCGCAGCATGCGGTTCGCTTCGCTCTCCAGCCCAGAGACGACGTGCACTTCGTTGCCTGCTTCACGCGACAAGTACTCCACGAGCGGCGCAGCGACAAGCCCGGCGCCGAAGCAGACGATCTTGCGCTTCTCCTGAGAAGTGACCGAGACCGTCGAGTCCTGGGTTCGACCAGCGCCTTCCTTGCGGGTCTTCGAGTAGTCGAGGCCGCAGAAGTCTGGAAGCTCAGTAACTGACGCGTGGGCTCCAGCAGTAAGCTCCGAGAGCGCCTTCACCTTGGCGATGATCTTGTTCAACTCTTCGCGGTTCTCCATCGTGATCTGGACAATCGCGCTTGACGTGCTCTCGCTGGACGTATCAATGAAGTTTGGTCGCACTTGGCAATCCACCAAGTGGAACTGGCCGTTGTGCTCTTCAATGACGTTGAGCACCTGGTTGATCAGGCCCGTGTCGAACAGGTGGCCGTCAAGACGCAAGCACGTGCTGCCGGCAAGTTTCTCCTTCTCGACAATGTACGCAGTGTTCTTGCTGCGCTCACGCTCCGCGCGCATGCGGTGGATATACTGGAACTTTGACGTCAGCACGCCGTTGCTGGCAATGCACGCCCCCAGCAGCTCCTTTGGCAGCTCACTTTGTGCTGTCAATGGCACACGAGCATCGGTTTTCGAGAGCACGCTGACGTAATCGAGCAGCTTGTCGCCAAACTGCTGGCTCGACTCGCGCGCGAGCTCGCTTGGTAAGATGTCGACTGACATCATCATCACGCCATCGCCCTCCAGGTCGTCCTTCATCTTGCGCTCATTCACGTCGTAGAGCGCAAATGGTCGCTCGATCTCGGTCGAGTAGTCCAAGAACTCGATGCTGCCGCCAATGTCGCACGAGATGTCAGCGATTCCGAGCAGCTTTTTGTTGCCACCGTTGCGCAGATCCTCGAGCTGTTGTCGGGTGAGCAATCTCGGGAAGCGATCATCCCAGTACATACAGTTGACGATCATGGACGCATGAGGAGCGATCTTGTCGTGGAAGACGCTTTCGTAGTGGTGCGGGTTCTGGTAGTAGTCTTCGCGCGTTTGCGTGCGGCTTGGATCGATCGGCTGTACCATAAAATCGTCCTGCACGACAGTGCCATAGAGAATGCGGTTGTCTCGCGGGAGGTTTGGCAGCTCCGATGGGTGCACCATCTGGTGCGGCATCAAGCGGAAGATCTCTTGCGCGCCTTGCGACACGTTCCCGTTGCCAGTGAACACAAACGTCATCGGCGCCAGGTCCGACGGCAGACCATCCACCTTGATCTTCTTTCCAGCGTGCTCGACCGCTTCCTTGGCGCGCTCTAAGTCGGTGTACATGTACGACGAACCAACATTCACAAACGGTGTCGAGTAACCCATGTTGATCAAGCGTTCACCAATACCTCGGAAGCCTGCGATCATACCGGCTCGTCCCGCATTGCCGCCGAACGCGATTAAGCGCTTGCCGTTGCGCTCGCCCTGCTCCGTGATGCACTCGTAGTCGATGAGCATGATCTTCTTCTGGAGCACGGTGTCGAGCAGCTCCATGTTTTCCTGCTGCGCCTTGATCGTGTGACTGAAGAACATGTACGTCTTCTCCGGGAGCAGCTCCTGCGTGGGAACCTGCTTGACGCCGACGATCACATTCGCGGGCGACAAGTCTTCGGTCACCTTGGCGCCGGCGAGCGCGTACTGCTCGTCCGAGAAGATGCGCGAGTGCGACGGCTGAATGAGCACCTGTACGCCCTGCTGCACGAGCGAGCGCACGTGCGCGGGCGTGAGCGGCGCGCGGCGCTCCCACTTGTTGTACACCTCACGCACGATGCCCACGGACTTGCGCATCGCGGCGCTGGCACTGCTGCTCATACTTGCGCGCGAAAATGCGGAAACCAGAATGAGGCGCGAGTGAATGTCTGGTGTCACTTTGCCAAGCGATGCGATCGCGATCTTCCAAACATCCCAACCTGGTGTTGGGAAGCTGGGAGGAGAAGAGTTGAACTCAGGAGAATGGATGATTCCCCTCTGATTCGACAATTACATCTCTATTGGTCGTAATAAAGTGAGAAGAACGATAACTATTGGACGATATGTAATTTAAGTCAATGATGATTTGCTTAAATTGAGAAGGTGCACTTGAAGTTGCCGGTATGGGGAAGGAAACCTGTAGACGCCGAGAGAAGGGAACCGGTTCACAAAGAGCGAACCGGACCGGGGAGTGACGTAACGTTTTCTGCAGACGAATACCGTCATAATTGCTAGTAAATTACAACAATAGCATGCTTTGAATAGAAGACCCATCTCCTCTCATGTCAATCAAAAACCGCACCAAATCGATCGCCGCAATGGTCAGAGGTGAGAACGCGCCGACTTGCGCTGCAAATGACACACGCTTCAACGGCGCGGTGGCACCAGCAGCACCAGAGTCAGTACCACCACCGCCGTCAGTAGCAGCAGCAGCTCCCAATTCACCGGCGTACTTCAGCTTCAAGGACTTTCTGTCAGATGCCGAAGCCGCGCAATTTTTCCAGCTGCCGCACAGCGTGCAGGTGGAGAAAGTGACGCAGTATCTCGATTTCCTGGCTAAACAGCCCGCCGCAGCTCACTTCGCGACATCGCCCAAGGCCTCAATCAGCTTTGCTGCTGCCAGATCATCACGACTGGAGCTGCTGTCGATAGAGAGACTGAAAGGTACAGCTGGGTGGAATGTGAACAGCGAGAGCGATGAAGAAAATCACGAGCAAGAAGAAAGTGCTGACGCGAGCGTTGATCCAAACGTCCTCCAAGAGCTCCTCGCAGGGAAGACGAGAAGCGGCTTTGGTGCGTTTGGCACAGAGAACGGTTTTTTACCCCAGAAGCAGCTCAGTCTCGCTGTCGCAGGTATCATTGAGGAGATCGGACACGAGTACGTTGTCGAGCGCGCGAAGACGGGCGAGGTCCGCCCGCCCGTGCTCAACAGCAGGAGCTTCTTCTTCTACTGGTGCCACGCCGAGAAACAAAAGATCATGGACATTCGCCGCAAGCTCGACGGATTTGGGTTTAATGGTCGTCAGAACTCACAAAGCACGCGACCCGCGCGAAGAAGAAGACGCGAGTATTGGCATCAGCTGGTCGTCGTTGTGGACCGAGCCATGTGCCTCGACTGCATCCAGTTCGCCACTTGTTTTGCGTGCAACGAGCAGATCTATTTGGCGGTAGAAGATCCGCAGGTGGTGCGCGTTTTTCCACCAGAAGCAGCACAGAACGTACAGCTCATCCCGCTCAGCTAAACGCAACTCAGGGTTAAATAAGCATGCGGCGCTGCATTCGAATAGACGCACCATTCGTGCTTTTGCCATCCAATATTTGCCCCGAGTCTTTTTGATGGGATGCAATGAAAAGCGTCGACAAACCCTGATCCAAGCTACTTTGTGCCAAGAAATGGCTGGGTATAAAGACACTCGACGCAATTCTCGTACTATAGTCATTGACCCTCTCAAGGCGTGAGTACATGAAAAATGCAACGCTGTACCCAACCTCCTAGCCTGACCATTCTAATTTGCCCTTGATCCGCCCATCGGCACATGTCAACCTGAACGCCACTATTCGCTAGCCATTGTAAAACCTATCAGTTTGCTACAAGCTACCGAAGTGACAAGTTGTCAGCAAGCGAAAATCCCACGCAAGCGCCTGTCACACTCCTACGCATTCACCCACTACCAATCTTCAGCAACGGCGAACTCTATCACGAAGGTCTCGAACAGCGCAAAGTGGTCCAAGGTTGTCGATGACTACGAGCGGGTTGCAGAGTCTTTCATGACACTCTGGGCCAGCAACGCATTGCTCTTCGCTCACCAGCGAATTCTAGACGCCACCCACGCTACCAGCACTTCCGTTCGCAAGCTACGACCGAGCAGATAGATGGATAACTGCTGGGAATGTACGCTGAGTTGATGATTGCGCTCTTCTCGCTTACGAAGCTCAGTCTGATGGGAACATCGCAAGCGATGAGAAAGAGACGGAGAGCGAACTCGTGCTTCCTTCTTCGTAAATCAGCCACGACACCATCGTGAGTGTGCTGCGCGCCGCAGGCTTTCGCGACATCAAGATGCTTCGCTCGCAGCACGCGGTCGTGTGCGAGACTCCGAATGTGTTCGTTGCCTGGGTGCTCAACACCCCCAATCTTGCGAGCTTTATCGAGCGCGCTGGTCGTGAGCGTCTCGAGGACTTCGTGTACCAAACTATTGCTAGTGATCGGACCACCATGCTTCCAAGTATCGACGAGACGAGAACGTCTACTCGTCCCGTCGTGATTGACTTTGTTGGACACACTGTCGTCGCGACCAAGTAGGGGGTAGCAAGCGTCAATGGTACCTTGTTGTTGGCAGAGTGTAGATAAGCTGCGAAAGTTTTCTAACGAGAGGAACTGTTGCTGGCATTGTGCGCTTTCCATCAACTTGAAGTCGCGTCCTGGTGTAAGCGCCTACCTGGATGTGAAATTGCTCAGCGCTCAAGGCGTAACGAACCTCACCAGGAGCAACGTTGCCTCGAGCAGTCCGTTGAAGACCATGGCGCGCAGCTTTCACCTCGACACGCGTGATCAAGCGAATATCGTCTGCAAATAAAAGCTCCAGTAGTGCATCCATCTGGATGTGGTGGTGGTGACAACCACTCTGCAATTTCTCGTAATCCATGGCCTGTCTCTGCTCGTATTACACAAAAGCTTCGAGCAACTCCCTGGAATACACATCAGCAGCTCTTCTCGGAGGACGAGGACTTCCCCCTCGAGTCCAATCACTTTGAAACAGGTCCAGTGAGCCTCATTCACCCAACTACCACACGTGCCAATTTCAACTTCAACAGTAGCGATGTCGAACTTCATGAAGAAAGCGTTCACGAACGAGAAGTGGTCCAAGGTCGCTGACGACTACGAGCGCAACGCGGAGCACTTCATCGCACACTGGGCCAACGATGCGCTGCATCTCGCCCACCAGAGGATGCTGGACGTAGTGACGAAGAGCGCATCATCGACCAGTAAGCCGACGTTTGTGGACGTGGGTTGTGGCACTGGCGCGCTCTGCCTTGCGTTCGCGGAGAAGTACCTATCGCCGCCACCTGCACAGAGTCCTCCTAGCGCCATGAGCGATGTACAGATCATTGCAACCGACTTGGCGGACGGAATGATCGCCCGCCTCGACGAGAAGCTCGACATGCGTCCGCGCTACAAGCACTTCCGCTCGCATATCCAGACCATGCAGATGGACGGACAGCTACTGGACAAGCTGGACGATGCGTCTGTCGACATCATTGGTTCGAATTTTGGTATCTCGATCTTCCCCGACCGCGCCAAGGCGTGGGGCTCAGCTGCACGGGTGCTTAAAGAAGAAGGTGTGCTGTTCGCCACAGTGTGGGACTCGCAGAGCGAAAACATGCGCTGGGCAGACGCCTCCTCGAAACTCGCCTATGAAACCCAGCTTGCCGCCAAAGACGTGAGTGACAGCGGAGACAAGGACAACGAATCCCCACAGTTGTTCGTGCCATCCTCAAAAGTCGGCCACGATAACATCGTGAGCGAGTTACGAGCCGCAGGCTTTCGTGATATCGAGATGTACCGCTCACAGCACTCGGTCGTGTGTGAGATCCCGAGCATGTTTGCCAACGAGAAGCTCGACTGTCCTTTCACGGGCTTTATCGGTCACGTTATCATCGCGACCAAGTAGCCAATACATTGCTGCTGTTCTTACCAAGTCGACCGAGTTCACGTGTGTTGAAACCACACGAGTCTACCTTCACGATTAACGCTGTCATCCATAATCAAACTACATATCCATGCATTCTACTTGAACGTTCTCTCTGTTGGCAATTCCAAGTGAAAAAGGACCCACAAATGCTGGTAGCACTGTCCAGCATGCCTCACATGCTGTGGCCCCAAAAGCGGTATAAACGATCCGCAACAACAGGAAAACTAGGAGGGAACCGGTGGAAACATGCAACAGGCTTCCAGGCTTCCAGGCTTTCAAAAAGTGTGCCCATCGAGAGTTTTAATGACAATCACTCTGCACACTTTTCTCGTAAACACTGCCCTGGCTATGCACTGATTACACAAAAACATGAGACGAGGAGCTCCAATCTGCTTTTGTATGGAGCGTTTTCTCGCAATCGGACTTGACCGCCTACAACGATTACACTAAAAGGAAGAGCTGCCTGTCCACTATTCCAACTGTGGCGCGACCTTTTGTGCCGCCTTCGTGATGGCTCTAGGGACTGGATCGGTCCAACGGCGGTCACTGCGGCTTTAAGAGGCCAGTCCAAGTGGAGGCTCTCCTCACTTCCCAATCAGCCACTCAACACCAGCCACCATACGCTCACCTTCACCAACAGCAGCGATGTCGAACTTCATGAAGAAAGCGTTCACGAACGAGAAGTGGTCCAAGGTCGCTGACGACTACGAGCGCAACGCGGAGCACTTCATCGCACACTGGGCCAACGATGCGCTGCATCTCGCCCACCAGAGGATGCTGGACGTAGTGACGAAGAGCGCATCATCGACCAGTAAGCCGACGTTTGTGGACGTGGGTTGTGGCACTGGCGCGCTCTGCCTTGCGTTCGCGGAGAAGTACCTATCGCCGCCACCTGCACAGAGTCCTCCTAGCGCCATGAGCGATGTACAGATCATTGCAACCGACTTGGCGGACGGAATGATCGCCCGCCTCGACGAGAAGCTCGACATGCGTCCGCGCTACAAGCACTTCCGCTCGCATATCCAGACCATGCAGATGGACGGACAGCTACTGGACAAGCTGGACGATAGCTCGGCCGACATTATCGGTTCAAGCTTTGGACTCTCAATCTTCCCCGACCGCGTCAAGGCATGGGGCTCAGCTGCGCGAGTTCTCAAAACCGACGGCGTGCTGTTCGCCACGGTGTGGGACTCGCAGAGTCCGAACCTGCGCTGGGTCGACGCCTGCTCCAAGCTCGTCTACGAAGTACAGCTGGCTGCGAAAAACGCAAGTGCTGATGATGGCGAGCCTCCGCAGTTGTTCGTGCCGTCCACGAAGGTCGGTCACGACAACATCGCGAACGAGCTGCGCGCCGCAGGCTTCCGCGACGTCGAGATGTACCGCTCGCGGCACTCGATCGTGTGCGAGACCCCTAGCACTTTCGTAAACGGGATGCTCGACAACCCTGGCTTCTCGGGGTTCGTCGAGCACGCCGGACGTGAGCGCATCGAGGACTTTTTCTACGAGGCTATCGCCCAAGAGGGCGGATTCGCCACCTCTGGCACGGACTGGCAGGGCAACCCGCTGACCCGTGAAGAAGTGCGAAAGTTGACTCGTCCCGTCACGATCGACTTTATCGGATACATTGTCGTCGCGACCAAGTAAGGTATTAATAACCTCTCCAGTCCACCTTTCTGTATTACCACGAAGCGAAGATCCCAGACGAAACCCAAGCCCATACCTCCTTCATACCCACCGAATTCCCAGGTAGTTAACTCCCCATAATGATAACAAAAGAAAGATGGCAAGTAAGCATTCATTTCTCAATTAGATCCGTCATTGCCCTTGCACTTTTGCTCACTCCAGTACTGGGACCTAACGAGAAGGGCGAGCGAGTCGTTTTCAACGGGCGCTTTAGTCCTCTGTGAGTGCCTGGGGTATCACGTTGACTCCTGAATCGCGAGTAGCACAGCAACAAATGATGTTCAAGGTAGCGGCAGCCTTTCGGTATGACTTTATGTTCAGCGCAAGGAAGTAACCAGACATCAGAAAACTGGCAACGTCAGCGGCTCCTATCTTTTTATTGGGCCCACATGTCATCGTTCTGACAACGTATCAATAAGCAGTTTACGACTGGTCAAGCATGGACCACTACAGAAGTAAAAGTAATATTGATAGACAACCGAGAATGAGCGCTGAGTTTTGCTGAACTCCCGTTGTCTGCTCCTCATAACGCAACTACTTTACTTCAGTGTCCACATGGTCTCATCCACCATCTATTTTGGAAGAGCTCAATGCGAACATTCGTAAAGTGGCTTGCGCTGCACTGCTCGTATTCATTCTATAAACATCGAGTGCTGCTAGCTGGTGGTCTGTGTGACTGAACAAGAAATAGCCCCTAAGGAACATATTAACCCACTCCTCCAACGACAAGAGGTGAAGGCACCTCGTACCAACACATGGGCTTCACTGGGCGATGCATGAGCACGCTCTGGCGCTGATGGCTCGCGGTCCAAGTCGAGGTCCAGGGTCAATATTCCTCCAAGCGCACGCGAGATCTGAATGATTACATATAAAGCGCTGGCATGGTCCGCGTCCTCGCTGTGTGCCTGCTCACTCCATTCCCGTGCCTGGCACTCATGACGCTGACCGACTGTGTGCCGCTCGCGAGACCCGAGGAAGGAAAGAACGCCAATTACGTATACTGGTGCCGCCACTACGTTGCAACCGCGCTCATCTCGTACGCGACCCTCGAGTAATTTCGATACGTCGTGGCAGGCGTGCGTCTCGAAGCCCATCAAATCGCGATGACCACAGTACTTGCGAGTGCTGCAGGCGTGAGTTCCCAGTACATCGTTGCTCTGGTGATCGGCTTCCTCGTGTCGTTCAGCTTGGTCGCCGGAACGCTGGCGTGGACTCTGGCGATGACCGGAATGTTCTTGCTGTACACTGGCAGCCCGAATCACCAAAGTGATGACTTCCGCACCAGGATAAATAAGTTCTTTGGGGTGTTCTCGGACCAGATCTCGCTCACGCTCATCTACCCGGCGTACATCTGGCCTCGTCTCGATGCGGCACGACCAGCGGTGGGCATTCGTGTTGTTGCTGCCAGTGATCAAGATCGCGGCCAAGAACTGGTTCAGCCGAGCGATTGGTGAACTCAACGACATGAAGCCCGAGCTCGTGGTCTTCAGCATCGAGATCTTCAGCGCGCTCTACGTGGCGTGCTCGATGCACAGGCTCGCTCTCGACGACGCTCATGCTGATGACGCTTGACTTGACCCACGCGTGTATGTCGATTTATGATGTGAATGAACTGATCGCGGAGATCTCCGTGCTCATGAACCGAGTCGCTGAGAGGAAAAACCATGCGTACAACGGGAAAACCTGCATCGAGATCACGCTCTTGATCATCGATGAAGACGCGAAAGTGCAGAACCACACGTCGCTGCGGCGATTCTGGCGCGGCCCGCTTGCTGGTGCAGGCTCTGCCTCCGTGCGGTCGTTTCGAGTGGGTGCGTATCCGTTCAGCCCCATACTCCACAAATCAAACAGCGCTCGACTGTTGAACTCCGTCATACTACTCGCTGTAGATAAAGATTCTGGTATTCCGAGCCACAACGCACCTGCAGCGCCGTAGAGCTCGAGGTTACCACCACCCAAGCTAAGTCAGCAAGGCATCAGGATCTTCACGAGCACGGAGCGGCTGCGCTTCGTGCAGAAATGCGCCAAGCTCCTTTCACGACCAAGTTTGTCCTGCTGATCGAGTACACGGAAGTTATCATCCCCATCATCTACGGTGGGTAAGATCCAAGGCACTTCCAGCGATACCTTAGATCTGCCGTTGATAAACAATGCTTGTGACTTGTTGGCTGGGTATGTAGGCTTGTACGTGTATGCGGTCGGCCACCTAAAGAGCCACGAGTTCTATCCGCAATTGGCTCACATGAGCGACCACGACTTGAGGCGCCTGCTGGCGAACATGTTCATCTACGCGAGTCTGGAATTCCTATCGCTCATCGTGATGATCCACATTCTGAGGAAGAAGCTGCAGATCGACACGACGCGGCAGCTCGTGTTCGTGCTGTAGCGCCAGTGGAAGATAGTGCGCTCGAAGATCCTGCTCTGGTTCTTCTACGTCGTGCAGATGTCGCTCGTCCACGTTGGCGCGTTCCCTTTACATAGGACAGTTAACGCTGCAACCTCAATCTGGGAGCTTTGACCTGACGACAACCTCTTCGCTTCCTGAGCAGGCTCAGACTAGCTTCCAGTTTGCATGGCTGCACAAAGATTCCCGATCTCAACCACCACCGACTCCGAGCTTCTAAAGTGTGATTAAGACCTGCGAATCCACAATTTACAAAAGTTGCACTCACATTTCATCAACAATTACTGTTTTGAAGCAGCCATAGCTTGTCCCTTGCCTTGCTTTGCGTTAGTCCAGGATCACTCGAGATGCAGTGCGAGTTGGGTGTCTGTGAGCGCCTGCGCGATCGTCTCGTCGCTCAAAGTCTGCAAATGGTCTACGAACTCGCTCATCACTGGTGATTTCGGGTCCTGGCCGAGCATCCGGAACGCCTTCTTGATGTCCAACTCGCCGCTCGACTCGCTCAGACGCGTCACCGAGGTATTGACCCACTTGATCACGCTCGAGCGCTCAACGCGGTACTTTCCGCCCTCCATCGCCGGTGGCTGTTGTGCCGCCTGCTGCTCTTCGGTGACTTTTGCGTCCACAAACTGGGTCATCACGTCATTCTGGATCATGCGCTTGTTGCCAAACACGTGATCGCACACCTGCATGACACTGCTCAGCCCCGGCGGGATGAAGCCCACAATGATCCCAAGCTCCAAGATATACTCGAGCACCTCGGTGCTCACGTGGCTGCTGGCAGTATCCCAGATGAGGCCGATCTGCTTGTTCGGGAACAGCGCCGTGACGAACGCTACGTACTGCTTGGCGCTTTGCGCGTCCATCCAGTGCGACGGCTGAAAGCAGATGTTCGGTGGCTGCGAAGTGCCTCCAGTCGAGATATTGCACGCTTCCATGATGCTCGCCAACTCTCCGGTCACATTGCTCCCCGGGCTTGCCATAATCGTAAACGGCGGCAACAGTGTCGACGTGAACAGCTCGCAGCCGAGCACAACGGTGCATCCTGTCTTCTCAGCCCCTTCGGTAGCTCCAGCAGTCTCAGCAGTCTCAGCAGTTCCGGTAGCCTGCGCGTCTCGCGGGTAAAAGTTCAGGAATAGCTCGTCGGCGCTGATGAGCACGTCGACGTCACGCATGATCTCACACAGCTCGACCGACGTCTGGAGCGCGGTCTCGTGCCAGGTCCCAGGCACTTTCGGCACCACTTTGCGCGCATGCACGGTCCAGTTGTTGCTCTCGAGACGGCGAGAGACCCATTGCGAGAGCGGCGCGGCAGTCCGCTCCGAGTTAAGCCCCATCCGGATCTCAAACTCGGACTGCGTATAGTCCGAGAGACCGTCGTCTCCTCCCTGCGCTTGCGGCGGGCGACCGAACTCTTCTTGTAGCAGCGCATAGATCTGTGCCGTCGACAGCGGGTTTCCCGTCTCCCACGCCAAGCGCACGTGATGCATCAGGAACGTCTCTTGAGCCGGGTACTTTGGGATTCGCCCCGACCCAATCGTCTTAGCGCTCGCAGAGTAGCCCGCAGTAGTGTTGGTGGTACTTCCGCGCAGCTTTTTCCCACTAGCCTGACTCTCGATGCTCTGAATTTGCGTCTGCATCTCTGAGTGCGGTCTCTTTGACGACGAGTTCGCTGCCGCAGCCGCCTTGACATACTTCTCCGGGATCGCGACCTTGGCGTCCGGGTGCAGCTCTAGCAATCCAAACTGCGCGAGGAGTTCCTTTGACATGAATTCCATGGCGTCGCGTAGCGTCATGTCTTGGACGAACGGCACCCACTTGGGGTAAAACTCTTTCTTCGTGACCCAGTTGCGGAATGTCCCCAGCACGATCTCGAACGCGTCGCACGTGAGCTCTAGGTTGCGGTTCCCGAGCTCCGGGTGGAAGTAGAAGAAGAGCGCGCTGGACCGGAAGCTCCAGGTCGTGGTCTGCAGCTTGCGCTTCTCACCTGGGGTGCTGGTACGGCGGCTGCTGCGAGAGATGGCCGCGAGAGCTGCTGTAGCAGCGGCGATTGGCTCTTCCGCAGTCACGGATGGCGGCAGTCTTAGCGCTTCTGCAACAGTTCTTGGTGTCACTTTGGCCTTGACCTGTCGCTTGGTCTTCTCTTTCGCAACTGCTTTCTTGGCTTTTGCAGCCGAAGGTGCAACTGGTGCAGGGGTAGCCGTAAGGTCAATTGCAGCAGATTCGACAGCAGTGATCACTGACTGCGTATCACGGTTCAGGATGCCTTCAGTGCGCGAGCTAGGTGGTGTTTGGCGCCTGATACTCTTGCTCTGCGCCACTGGTGTGGTAGCAACGGGCGCAAATGGGACAGGTGCTGGTGCCGGTGCTGGGGATAGCGTTTCAACAGATAGTGGTGGCTGTGGCGATGATGCTTCTACCACGACTGGCGCTAGAGCAACTGGAGCAGACGTTGGTACTGTCGAGGCTAGTGGTACTGATACTAATGGAGGTGCCATTGATACTATCGGTGACGACGCTGGTACCACTGGTTCTGGTCCCGGCGTTAATACCGATACTGGGGCTTTCACTGGGGTTGTCGCTGGGGTTGATATCGATGGTACTGGTATCAACGGTACGGCTACTGAAGGTGGTACTGCTTGTGGGACTGCTGCTGACGCCGCTGCTGCTGGAGGTGCGACGACGTTCGCGCCTGGAAGCTGCACGAGCACGTGGATCTCCTTGAGCTGCGGCGCGTTCTCATCCGAGAAGTAGTCGCTCAGCGGATACGTTGGGTCCATCTCCAGGTCCTCATCCAGCAGCGCGGCGGGCGCCAGCGCGCCTTTCTTGAGCGCGCGCACGAGCGGATCGTTGGCGCGCAGCCACACGCCACCGCCTCCATCGTTGGGCGATGCGGCTGCGTGCGCTGTGAAGAGCGTGAGGCCGCTGGCCGGGAACGCGTACTGCTGTTCGCGGCAGAGCAGCTTCTTGAGCTCGCCCACACTCTCGTCGGCGTCCAGCGCCACAGCCACGACGCTGCCCTCGCCCAGCACGAGCGCGATCAGCTTGAGCAGTGGCGGCATAGCGGACTTAGTGTGAAAGCGCTTTGCGTTGCTATCCCTCTTTTGCTTGTTTCTGTTGTGAGCGCTCACTCTTTCTGTCGCGGGGGTCGTTTGGTTTTGAATTCCGAAAGGAAGAGAAGATAATGGGCGGGAAAGGGGAGATGAGAGGCAGTTTCACTGTGAGCGGAAAACAAACCAGAAAACTGGATTTAGACAAACAAATTTCAAGTGAAGAATCGAGAACAAAAGTGATGACAATTTCAAATATTATTATTTTCATGAATACATTTTTCGATTTCGATTTTCCATGTATTTAGCGCGTTTCATAGAACATTCCCAACCGACTGACATGAGTCATATTGCATCTACGCGAGCTCGTCTTTATCGTCGCTATCGTGGTTTCCATGGTGTTGGTTTGCTGGGAAGGAAGTGGGCTCTCCGATGAATCCGAAAGGTTCATTCACCTTGCAACGGTCGTGCAACAACCTCGTAAGATTCACTATCGAGGAGCCCTATTTCAATCTGTGCCAAAATGCACTCTATCGACAGAGTATACGAATCTCTATACTATTTGCTTTCTTCACTATCGAAATCCATTTTGGCTCAAAAAGAGGTTTTCACAAATCTGTGCCAGAATGCCGTCCATAGTGACGAAAATGAATAGTATTGAGGTTTGTATGTCTTCCTATTCGAGCGCAATTTTGTCACTCGCGAACTTATTAATGTTCAGACTGACAGCAGCAGCGAGTCGATACAAAATGCATCAAAAAGGGCGTCCGAGGTATTATGTGGGGATATACGAATGGAGGAGAGATGTTTGCATGAAAAGCAGGAATCGAAACGTAAATTCTAGCTCATACTTAACAACATTAAACTTGCGATTCTCTAAACGCTTAAAATAGGATCAAAATGGGTCAGCTGAAACGTTGCAAGGGTTATGGGTGAATGGGTTGCTAAACCCACCTTATTTTGCTAAAAAGAGATGAAAAATGAAAATGAGTCGCGATTGCCTCATTCGATTATCCTGTTATAAAAACCCGAGACATTTTCTATTTGAGCGAGAATTGTCACCTTGTCCGATACTTAAGCATTGTCAATTCTCACAAAAAATGCTGAGAATTGACAATAGCTTAAGTATCGGACAAGGTGACAATTCTCGCTCAAATAGAAAATGTCTCGGTCGGGATCCGAGCCGCTTGCTGTTTGTTTGGAGCGCAGTTGAGTTGAAAAACAACCGCCAACACAACACACACACAAACCATCACACACCCAAAAATCCAGCCAAGTCTGCGGTCGAATCGAAATGAGCGCCAACAGCAACACCCTCACCAGCCTCAGTGGCGGCACCGCGGCGATGGACAACTCCAGCGGCGGCGGCGCGTTCCATGCCGTGGACGCCGCGGATCACGACGGGCGCGCCACTGTCGCTGCGATGGTGGTGACCAGCAATGTCGCAGGCAACGGGCAGTCGTCGTACGGCGGCGCGCTCACGCTGGACGGCCACCCGCTGAACCAGTTCGACGCCAGCGCTCCTCATCCGGGAGCTCAGGCAGGAGCTCAAGGCGCACCATCGGCAGCGCGCGAGGCGCCGCGACGCAAGGGTGGACGCGCAAAGGACATGATCTGGAACGAGACTACGATCCTCGAGGACAAGACCGTCATGTGCAACCACTGCAACACGGTGATCCACCGGTACGGGTGCGCGAAAGTGGAGCGCGTGCGCTCGCACTTCCAGAACCGGTGCCTGAACTCGGCGAACCAGAATGGAGGCGGCAACAGCGGCGGGAAGAAGCAGAAGACGGCGCATGACCAGATCGGAGGCGCAAACTCGGTCGCGCAAGCGGAGATGAAGGCGAACCGCCGCATGGACTACATCACGAAAGTCGGTATGTTCAAGCGCAAGTTCGCGCAGTGGGTGTACGCGACTGGACAGTCGTTTGACGACGTGGAGAACGACTTTTTGGTGAGCGCGCTGCGTATTCTGCGTGCCGACGTGCCGCTTCCCACGCGAGACGAGCTGGAGAACGAGCTGCTGGACCTGGAGAGCACGGCGTCGCTGGCGAAGGTGAACAAGGCGCTGCTTGGGAAGGCGTGCTGCCTGTCGATTGAGAACTGGACTGACTCGAACGGTGTGCAAAACACAAATTACGCGACGCTCTGTGAGAACACGCCGTACTTCCTAGAGTCCGTGCCGTCTTCATTGACGTCTTCGCTAGCGCGGGAATCCAGTGTGGCAGAGCTGTCGGCGGATGAGGTCGAGAACGTGCTGGCCAAGCACAAGAAATGCCTCTTCTATGCTGTGATCACGCCCGAGACCGCGATGATTAGTCGGTCGACGCGCGAGCGCATTCAGAAGAAAAATCCGCAGTGCGTGTTTTACTACGGCTGCGTGCTCCACACACTTCGCCTCCTCGTGAATGACATCTGCTTGACGCTTCCCTGGATGGAGAAGACGCGTGAGTCTGTGTACGAACTGCTCAAGGTCGTGCACACGAACCAGAAGCTACGCAGCCAACTGCCAACCTTGCCGCGTGTTGACGACAAGACTTCTCAGGGTGCGGATCGCATTTTTGAGTCGTTTGAAGCGATCCTGAGCGCTGAGAAAGAGCTCTACGCGGTCGTCTCGCGTCGAGATTTCGTGGAAGCCGGTACGCTCGCGGAGAAGGAGACCCTCAAGCAGATTCAGGACTTTGTCCTGGGTGAGAATTTTGTGCAAGATCTGGACCGCGCGTCGAAGCTCATTCTGCCGCTCCAGCAGCAGCTGCACCGCTTTGAGAGCGATCGCGTGTCTCTCTCGCAGGTGTATCGCTCTTTCTTGGAGCTTGTGGAGACCTACGCGGCAATGGACTGGGTCTCGAAGAAGGACAAAGCGCTGATCTCGTCCTGTGTGAAAGAACGGCTGAGCTCGATCTACGGCGACGCGCACGGCGTGGCGTACATGCTCGATCCGATGTACCTCGGCGCGGGCATGGACCCCGTGGCGGAAGAAGATGTCAAGAGTTTCATTGTGTCGTACTGCAACACGCTCGAGCCTGCGAAGGTCTTGGCGCAACTGGAGAAGTACAAGACGATGGTGCTTGAGCTGAAGGAGTGCAATTCAACGTACTGGAAGATGCTGGAACTGGGTGACGTACGTGCGTTCGATTTCTGGATCGAGCGGCGCCAGTTCCCACAGCTGCAGCAGCTCGCATGGGCCGTTTTCAGCTTGCCGAACACGAGCACGACCCCGACCAGAGCGTTCAGCGCGCAGTGCCAGCTGATCCACTCGCGCTTCCACGCCAAGCTGTCCCCTGAGAAGCTGCAGAAGCTCACGCAGGTGTACTGCAACGCGAAGACTCCGGACGTGGAGCTGTCGCCGATGGCGGCGATGACCGAGGCGTCGCTCTTCACCCTCAACGCCGGCGCCACGAGCGCCGTTCTGTAACGTGAAAGAGACTCGTCACGGTAATCCTTACACACACATTTTGTTTTCTTTTGCACTCTCGATAATATAAGGAAGTCGGTCGTCACAGTCAACCCCAAGGCCATTGGATGCATGTCAATTATCATCACCTGGTGATGTAGCTCTTGCATGAGCTCCTCGTTTGCGACTCAAAAGTGGGAGCAAAAACCCAACATGTATCCATCTTGATTTGAAAGGCAATTGGGTGTTACCTCCAATAGTAGCCTCTCTCTCACTATCTTCTGCTTTATTTATTGACAGCTGATGCGGCTCTTGGGCTCGTTGAGCATGATGAGCCAAAGTGGATCTTGACGAAAGGGAACGAGATGGACGACGAGTACGCCGAGGACGACTTTGAAGCGTCTCTGGATGACGCAGCAGCAGCTGTGGCGACAGTCAGCGGTAGTGGCGTGTATACTACTACTGCTGCTTTTGGTGATGGTGACGCGCCGGAAGACGAACTGCGACCGCCCGCATCGCCTGCATCAACAGCAGCTGAATCAGCAGACGAAGAAGAGAAAGAAGTGGTGCCGCGTCAGAGCAGTCGCGCGCTCCAAGACGCACTCGCGGTCGACGACGACGCGCTATTTGTCTCTGACGATGACGAGGGCAGCCACAGAAGCGATGGAGAAGGCAACCACAGTGGTGGTGGACCAGGCACATGTAGTCGCTTGAAACGCAAGAACCCGAGCGCGAGCAAAACGCGAGTGAGCGGTCGCCACTTGCTCGACAATTCGCTGTGGGCGTTCTCGATCTGCGCGACTCGTATTCGGTCGCTACAGGTCCCCGTAGCGATGCGCCCTGCAACAGCAGCAGCGTATGGTCGCGAAGCGCTTCCTCCTGCGATCCGTGAGCTCCGTGTGTTTGCGACGCTGGACAAGCAGTCGATGCAGTCCCAAGGATCCGCATGGAAGCGCGAGCCGCGTCCAGAGACCCCAAGGCTGCAGAAGAACTTACGCGAGAGAGTGAAGCGAACGGGAGCAGGAGAAGCATCAGGAGCGACAGGTCGAGTGAGCCCAGGCAAAAGAGTATCGGCGTCGCCGTCTTCCTCTTCATCCTCTTTACTCGGGCGACGGAGCGGACTCCTCGACGAAGCCTCCTGGAAAAGAGACCACGGGACGCTTCGATGGACTTTCTCGATGGAGAAGTTCCGGAAGCTCAAGGCGTCGACGCCGCGAGTGAAAGTGCTGGTGTTTGGCATTGGCGAAAACGTGATCGACACGATAGTGCGGAAGCTCAGCGAGGAGTCGGCACACATGCACAACGAGTCAATCGTGAGCTTCGGTTGGTTCTTCCTGGACCTGAGGTATGATATTGAGTGCATGGGGATGTTTTCATCATGGTACTTTTCCGTGTCCTCACTCATTTTCCCTCTTTGTGCATGATCGTATTATCATTAGGACTCCAGATCTTCCTGAAAGATGGTTCAAGCTCCAGAACTCCCGATTTGGCGGCGAGATCCTGATCTCTACGACATTCGTTCCCTTTGGACATCAGCAACAACAGCAGCAACAGGCTACTGGAGTGTCTTCGTCTATAAAGATACAAGGACAGCTAGCAGCAATGGATCATCATCGCGCCTCCAATACGAGCGATCAGCACCAGCAACCAGCTGCAGCCCCGATCCACATCCCCATTGCGGTTGGAGATGAAGAGTACTTGCGTCTCGGCTCTAGACAGGGCACCGACATTTTCGTGATCTCCGTGTTCCTCCAAGCGGCGTTCAATCTTGCCGAAGTGGTGGAAAGGACGCTGGGCTCTCGGAAAACCGCCTCCGAGAGCTACAAGGGCGGCTTCTGGTTCAGCTACTCGCTCTTTGACGTCGTCGTGCGCACCAACGTGTTTCATGACCTGGACGTGTCTGAGTTCCCGCCGATCCGCGACAGTTTCCGAGTCATGAGCTGTTTGCAGGACCTCGCCGATTTCTTCACTCAGCAAAATCTCGCAGTGTACCTGTGCACGTACAACCGCGTGCTCGCAGGCGTCGAGGTTCCGCTCAGCGACTTGCTCTCCAGTGAGCTCTTTTCCAAGATGAAGCAACAGCAGCAACAGCAGCTAAAAGTGGGAATGAAGGCTGTGGTCGAAGGAAATTTTGCGTTCCCATTAACCAACGGACCGTTCATCGACGCATCCATCGCTGTTGAGTGTATTCGAGCAACGTCCAAGCCTGCTGATTTGGATGCCAAGAAATTCGACAAGGTTCTGCCGGCGAAGCCAGAGTCGATGCACCAAGATGAGCCATCCAGAGGAGCGATTGAAGCCCCTTCAGCTATCGCGCAAGACCAAAGTCGTGACGAAGAAGAAAAAGATGCGAGCAAGGAGGAAAAACAACCGAGCGTGCCAACAATACGAGTCTCTATGGACCAATTGCGGCTGAACACTGATGCGATCTCGAAATTTGCTGGAGAGGAAGGCATTTCACTTGAGTTGTCTGTCGGCTCGGCAAAAGTGTCAGGACAAGTGCGCTTTCATGCGTTCATGAAAGAGCACGTGCTCGGCGACAACCCTGCTCTGCGGCTTCTGTTGAGAAATCCGTCGTTCGAAGAGCTGAGGCGATCACAGATCAGAGTTCGTTGCTTCTCCAGCGAATCACAGCGTCAGGTCGGAAAATCACAATCTGTGGCTCTTCTGCGCGATCGCTGGGAATGTATCGAAGACATTTCTGGTACTTCGTTTGGGATCGAAGTCCCTGTCTACGGCGCTGGTGGTAACGAGGTCGTCGGTCAGTGCTCTCTGCAACTGGAACTACGTGATAAGGTGAACGATGACGGCAATGGAGAAGATCGCTCAATATTGGAGATTCCAAGAAGGGTATCAACTTTGCGAGTGAGAGACCACGAAATCCACGTCTTTCGAGTGTTCCTGCAGCTCAAATCGCTGCGGGACTTCGAAAAACCACAAGAGTTTGCGATTACGTACCAGAATCCGTTCGCTGGGAAGGGACAAGGTGAGATAGCTTGCGTTACCTGGATACGAAGATGGCGTACTTTGTTTTGTTTGCTCACATGACATACTCGTTTGTTTGTTGTTCTCTACGGTGTCTGTCCAGTTGAAGTATCCGAAGTTCAGGTTGTCAAGCGAGGAGAAGTGCTGCTGAGAGATGCGTTTTGCGTGTTTGAGCTGCTTGAGGACGAGCAGCAGTTCAAGCAGCTCATGCAGGCTGCCGTCATGATCGACTTTCTGTCTCTCAATGGCAATGGGTAAGCACACACCCGTGTTCTCTCTTCCTCTCTCTCTTTTGCGGTCTGTAGACACGGTGGCTCACTTTCTGTGCTGTATTTCTCATTGTGTCTACAGCCAACGCGAGCTTGCTGGGAGCGCTGTCTTCAGTCTGAATTTTCTCTACTTCTCTCAAGAGATGTTTTGCTGTGCGGAGCCCACGTGTGGGACGACTTTCAGGTCGCAAGCAGATGGTGAAGCCCACTTTGAAGAAGCCCACTATGACCACCAGAACGCACACACGTCGTCTTCATTTGGAGATGGCAAAGTTCACTTGTTCAAAAGCTGCGCGATTGAGATCCCTGTCGTCAGTATCCGCGACGCAGTGTCCAATGGCTCTTCGCCGCATCGCATCGGAACAGTTGGGGTCGTGGCCTACGCTGAGGACATGGGCGTTCTAAGCGACGAAGACATGCTCGCAGCTGAGAAAATGTACGTACGTGGTGTGGAAGCTGAACGTCTCGATCGATAGTGAGAGATGACTAAAGTATTGAGAATGATCGTGTATCTTACTTTAGGCTCGTTCTGCAGGCCTGCAGCGCACAGGAGGAAGTGAGGCTCTATGATGCATTCACAGCTCCCATTGCGTCACCCCCTATGCTGAAGAAGGCGAGTGCCGAAAACAGAACGGCGTCGACAGTCGAGATATTACTACATGACGCCAACAACGTACAAGGGGATGGAGATGTCAGCAGCAGCACTCAACCATCAGCCAGCCCATCAACAGAGAGGCGAAATCGCCAGCAGGTCACCGATAGCCATGGTGCCGATGATAAACACGAAGCGAGAACGCACGAGATCTCGTTGTTGAAGAAGTCCTTTGAGCGCGAGAAGCAGCTGTGGATGCAAGAACAGCAGAGTGAGCAGCTGCAGTGGAAACGCCGCTTGGAAGCCAGGGAGAAAGCACGCATGAACGAACTCGAAGAAGAGTGGGCGAGGCGGGAGGAAGAGCGCAGCAGCTTGTTGCGCACGACCCAAGCCGAGTACGAACGACTCGAGAGAGCGTTGCGGACCTCTCTACTGGAGCTAGAGGCGCGAGAGCGTCGACTTGCGATCGCTGAGAATGCGCTGCAGCGAGATCAACAAAACCAGAAAGACGAAAATGATCATTTCCGGAAGCGGCTGCAGAGTGATCACATGCACGCGCTCTCGATCGCACACAAGCAAGGAGAAGCGCAGGAGAAGCGCATTTCAACGCTCGAGAAGCAGCTAAGCGACGCCGAGAAGCGCGCGCGGCAAGTGGAAGCCGATTTCGCAGAGTACCGTTTGCAGCAGCGGAAAGTTCCCGAGTCGCGTCTTCGTGAAGAGATTTCGGCTCTGAAAGGCTCAATCTTGGAGCTCGAGAAGCAGAAAATGCACGTTGAAAAGGAACGCGACACTGCTCAGGCGAGTTGTCGGGATTTGAACCTTCAGTTGGAGAAACTGGCGAAATTGGTGCAGAGCGAGAAGAAGAAGAATGAGATTCGTGTCGCCGAGGAGCTCGAGAAGCTGCGCGTCAAGTTTGTGGCGCGAGAGGAGAAATATGTGCTTGATGGCGACCGCGAAGAGCTCCGAGCGATCAAGAAGCAGCTGGACGAGCTCAAAGGGTTGAATCTGCGAGGAAGCAATGGCCACAATTATGTTTATGATCCGGTAACGACAACTCCACGACAAGAGCGTGAACAGCATCAACATGGTCCTCCAAAGCAGAGAACTCGGCGATCTGGGTATCGCAGAGTAGACAGTGCACAGTACCATCCGGATCATCACGCCTCGATTCGACGAGCGCAACGTCACGTGCTACCGCTGTATCCTGTCCAACAACATCAACGGGGTTGTGATGGGAGAAGCAGCAGCAGTGTCAGCTACAGCAACTGGGACAACAGTCGATTTTCATCGATCGATTTGAATCATCGTCGTCGTTATCAGCACCGACCTGCTTCGAGTGACTCGCTGCCGCCGGACGAAGGCGTGAATAGCGTCAATGGTGGTGGTAGCATTCGCAGCAGTGGCAGCAGTCAGCATTACGAACACGAAGGCGATGACGAGAGTGATGAGGAAGAAGAAGGAGAAGGAATAGACGACGAGGGCTTTGAGCGCTATTCCGACGACCAACTTGAGAACGAAAACCAGGTTCACAATGCGAGCAATGCCCACCACCACCATACTCACGAGCTTGATCGCCTCGAGCGAGAGCGGAAGCTCCTGCTGGCGAGCGGTGCTTACGATGAGCAAAGCTACCTGGTCCGGGAACTCACGCGTCTTATTGAGGTCACGAGAACAAGAGAAGAAGTAATGAGGCAACATGATCCACTAATATGAGGAATTCACAATGTTACACGTAGATACACACCCACGCACACAACTTTGATACCAACACGAGTGTATTATAATGCAGAGGTTTCTTCGTTCAAAATCTCATGGCGAGAGAGGAGCGAAAGAAGGCGGAGCGTGACACCCACTACCAATTTCTCTTCGCTCCCACTTCCTCTCTCTTTCTCTCTGTGTATGGGCAAATCTTCTGTCGGTCAAGCTAGCTAGCTGGCTTGGTTCTTGAACTTCTCGAACGCTTGGTTGAGCACCGTGAAGAGCTCTTTCGCTTCCAGTTGCTCCGAAACGTTCGCTCCGCGAAGTTTGTCGGGATGGATGACGCGGATGATGTTTCTGAAGGAATGCACCACAAAATTAGAGAGACAACATGATAAGTTAGCTCTTTCACTCCAGTAAGAGGACGAGTGAGTAGGTTTCCCATCTGTACCTGTAGGCTTTGCGCACAGTCTCGTTGTCCGGAGACTGGATCACCGACATCTGGCACTTCTGCAGCGCTTCGCTCGTCGAAATCTGGTCGAGCGTCAGGATCATGTGCAGGAGCTCCTTGCCGAATGCCCACATCTCCACGCGCCGGTGGATTTGACCGCGCACAAGATCCGCTTCGTCTGCTTCGATCTTCTTCTTCATCTCCATTTCGTGACGCTCTCGTAAGCGAGCCTGCTGGCGGAGGTACAGCTCCGTGTCCGCCTCGGTTGGCTCAGGAGGCAACGGTGCCGAAGTCGACGCTGTAGTCGCGGGAGTGCTCTTTGATGGAAGTGGTGATGTTTCCTCTTCGTCTTCGCTGTCGGAGATCTTCGACTCGCTCTTTCGACGCGAGCTTTGGCGGCGGGGACGCTCTTCATCTGGCGCACCATCGTCTGGTCGCCCATGCTGCTGTTCTTGCTCTTTCTGCTGCTGCTGCTTGTTCAGCTGCTGCTTCATCTGCGAGACGCGAACCGTTTTCAAACTGGACGGGCGACGGCGCGTGCTTCGTCGCGCCTGCTGCTGCTTGCGCTTCCGCTCGCGCTCTTCCTGCGCCATTTTCTCCCACTCCTTCTCGTATTCTTCCTTCTTCTTGTGCTCAGCATTCTCCTTCTCTTCTTTTTTCTTGAGCTTCTCGAGTCGCTTCTTCGCACGTGCCTCCATGTACTCGTTCATGCGGCTCTTGCTAGTTGCATGTGCCGCATCATCGCCCGTGCTGTGGCTCTTGTCTCTCGTGCGAGGAAGAGAAGACGACCGTCTCGACTCTTTCTTGTGATGATGGTGGCGATGATGGTGCTCGTGCTCGCCATCCTCGTTATCATGTTCTCGTCGTCGCCTATGATGATTCGTGTCCAGTTCTTCATCGCTAGAGGAGGACGATCCAGACGAGTCGTCGCTGTCTTCGGCTGCCTCCGCTGCTGCTGCCGACGCGTGCCGTTTCCGCTTAAAGTCTGTGACGTGTTTCTTCGCACCTGCCGAGTCGTTTTCATCATCGGAACCGTCATCAGAGGACGAATCAGAGGACTCGCTCTTGCCTTTCACGTCCTCGGGTTTCTTGGTTGCAACTGACAGTGGTGCTGGTAGATGTTCGTCGGTCTTGCTCACCCTCTTCTCCTTCTTCGCAGGAACTTCGTCGTCCGAGTCACTTGAGCTGCTGAAATCAGCATCGTCGCTTTCATCAAACGGATTTACGTACTGACGAGGGGGACCAAACAGGGACGGCTGGGGCGTCGTCATCGCCGCTGTCGTAGAAGCAGCAGTAGTAGCAGCAGGCGTAGGCTTTGGCGTTTCTTCAGGGGGCGGTGGAGGCATCGGTGGGCTCTCGTCCTCGGTACCGGATAGGGAATCCTCGGAGTCGCTCTCACTGCCGAAGATACTGTCGCTGGACTCCTCATCGTAGGTCGAAGGCGCTTTCGCAACGTACATCCGTGGCCGCTCGCGTCGACTTGTTCCAACTCGAACTGAAGCAGCAGCAACTGGGACCTGCTCCGATGGCGGAGGAGGAGATGCGCTGCTACTTGAAAAAGAAGGTAGTGAAGCTGCCGGAGCAGGAGTTGGTGCCACCGAAGGTGCTGAAGGCGCATTGGCGTCCCCCTTGTCTGTTTTGGTGTTCATGCTGCCTCGTGGCGACGATCGCTTGAACTTGATCGAGAGTTTTTCAAAGAAGTTTGACGACGCAGAGCCCGGACGCGGATGAGGCTTCTCCTCTACAGGTGGTGGTGGCGGAGGGGGAGTAACGGTCACTGGTGGTTCTTCCTTTGGCTTTGCTGCTGCTCGCTGGGCCGCCACTGTTGAAGCATCGCTTTCCTCGATTCCGGCTGAAATCTTCACGTTGCTCTCGAAATTCGTGTCGATGGTTGGCGGAATGAAAACAGGCGACTCTGAAGAAGGCGATTTGTTGACGGGACTGCCAAAGAGCATCGAGTTCCGGGCGTAATCAAAACTCGACAAGTCGGCGCCGCTTGCGACACTGCTCGTCGGACTGACTTGATCAACACCTGCATCCAGGTCACCGCCAAAGAGTCCAGCTGCTCCACCACTACCTCCACTGCTACTTGGTCCATTAGCTCCATCAACTAGTTTCAGAGATGAGAGCTGGTTCTTCAGGAATTTCTTCTCTTGCTGATCCTTTTGCAGCTGGAACTTCAAGCCCCGACTGATTGCTTCAGCATCTTCACATTTCTTCAGCAAAGCTTGATACTCGTCGCTCTGAAGCACGCGAGACGGCACACTGGACACTTCAGCCTCCAATTCTCGCATTCGGTGCTTCAGTGTTTCATTTTCAGCCTGCTTGGCTTGAATGCTTTCCTCCGAAATCTGCGTCATCCGCTCCAATTTTGCCTCAAACACTTGCTTCTGCTCTGCGATTTTCCCTTCAAACTGCTGTTGCTGGCTGAGGAGCTTTGACTCCATCTCTTTCTGCATGGTCTCGCTTTTTCGTGATGCGTCCACTCGCAACTGCTCGCACTGCACAGTGAGTTCCGTGACTTTACCCTGCAGCTCGGACATTTGGCTCTCAGCTTGTTCGGAATACCGAGCGACTCGCTCGCTCGCTTTCATGAGCTGCTTGTTGCGCTTCTCAATGATGCGATGGCACTCTTTCATCCGAATCTCGTACTCTTGTTTCTCTTTCACCTCCTGGGAAAGCTGCTGCTCCAGTTCGGCAACGCGCTGCAAAGCGCTCTCGAGTTCCACCTTGACGGTCTCCATCTCCGACTGCTTCTTTTGCTGGCGGATCTTCACTTGCTCGTGGAATTTCTCCATCGACTCGCTGTCGTCGTCTTGCTCAAACAAGCCCTTTCGTTCGGGGAAGAGAGAGCCCACGCCAATGAACGAGTTGTTTGCGCTTTCTCGTCCACTGGTGTTCGCTGAAGGTCCTTTGAACGAAGATGAGCTCGACATGGTCTTGCGTCGGATGTCGCCTCCGCCGTTCCCATTCGCTCCATTTCTCCCGAACGGTGCGCTGTTGTTTTTGCTGCTGCTACTGGTACCTTGCTGTTTCGCCGACGCGCTCCGTCCGCCTGCCATTGAAAACGCACGCGTCGCCGCCACAGGTTGTGCCGCATCTCTCCGCTCCACGTACTGGCCGCTCGCGCCATCTTCAAACCCAGAGTCCGACGACTCGGACTCGGACGATGAGAACAGCCGGTTGCGCGCTTTCCGCTCCTTCGACGTCGACGGCAGGCTTACACTACTCGCCGTTAGGTGCTCCTTCCCCGCGTTGTCTGCTCCTATAAGTCAGAATCGCACACATGACCCACGTATATAAACATAGGAGGTGAGGTCGCATGACCCGCATCAACAATGGAAAGGAAAGAAAGATGACGTCAGTGATGGTGAACTCGGCAGATATTCAAACATGCACACACCACATCATAGAGAATAGCGTACGGAAGCGTACCGCTGTTCGCTGGGAGGAACGAGCGCCGCATTCCTGAGCGCTGCTGCTGTCTAGAGATCTCCTCACTCACACCCACACACAGGCGCTTTCTCCTTCGGCTTCTTCCCACAACCTTCTCCCCTTGCTTGCACTTGCTTTCTGGGTTTTGTATTGTAGCTCTTCGACTTCAGGGAACATGCCAACCCGATCCGCTTATATAGCGTTGTTCACATATGTTTTAGGTTGGAGCAATGGATAATTAGTGTGTACCACATTATTTTAGGGACTGCTGGCTTTTGGTCGTTTTTGCGACATTTACGGGCCTCTATTCGGAGAGTAATAGTAGATACTCACTGACACGCCAGCGTCACGCAATTGACGCTGGATGATGCGCTCGACCGCATACCAATTGAAGTTGGGCGTGCCGTACCCGATGCGCGGCATGTGCACGCTCGCGCGCAGGTCGCGGGTGCTCAGTGCCAGTGCGCGCAACGACCTCTCGAGCGCGTGCATGCGGAAGGTCGTGGACTTGCCGCTGCGTACGAGCTGGCGAGGAGCGGTGCCACCACCGACGTTGAGCCTCGCCTTCTTCCCCTTAGCTGAAGAGCTGCCAACAAAACCCTGCACGACCAGCAGACACACGTACATATCAACATCCCGATCACCTGCAGCGCGAGGTGGCAGATGGATCAAGTGCGCTTGGCCGAGCTTCAGATCGTCGTTCAAGGCGGCCGCCTCGTATTGCCGCTGGATGGACGGTGACAAACCCGACAGCGTGCGGAAGAAGCCCCGCGAGCTCCACACTCCGCTCGTGTCGACGCAATGCACGATGATGATCGCGTCAGACGAAATCGTGGTCAAAGGAGGCTGACTTGCATCGCCAGCCTTATAACGGATCTGGTTCGTGCTGGCAAAGTTCAGATCCAAGGAGCCGTCGCTGTTGCCGTCGTCGCTGATAGTGAGCACCATCGACTCGTATTTGTTGGCTTTCCACATTGTCTGCTTCTTCTCTAGCATCTTCTGTCGTCTCTCTTCGCGTTTGCGCTGCTTCGCTGCTTCATTCTCTGCAATGGCTTCTTCGTCCATCTCGCCGCCTTCATCAGTATCGTCCTCTTCGCCAGCGTAGCGAGCATGCTGTGCGTTTGGACGTCGACGCTTCGAGGTTTTGCTCACGGCTAGCAACTTTTTGAGCGACTCCTTGTCCTTCGCCTTTGTATCCAGCGCCGACGCCGCGTAGTCTTCGCCTTCGAAGTAGTACATGTTCTCTTCTTGAAAATCACCTCCCGCCTCGGTCACTTTCTCGTTCTTGATCATCCCGTCCGCGAGCACGACCGCATTTTCCGACATCGTTCGTCGAGTCAGAATGTGCTTGATGTACTCTTCTTCCAAGGGTTTCACCAGCGCCATTGCATCGTCATCATCATCTTCCATCAGCTTGTGGAGTCCAAACTGGATCATCTCCACAAGACTCTCCTCGTTGTCGAGGTTGTCGTCTTCGTCATCCACTTGGCGAGCGCAGTTGCGGATCTTGTCTGCCATGCGAATCTTTCTCAGTGCGCGGCGGTAGATGATCTCTTCCACGGTGTCAGCACAGAGGAACTTGATCACGTGGATGGGTTTCGTTTGACCCAAACGATACGCTCGAGCGACAGCCTGGAGATCCGTCTGAGGGTTGTAGTCGGAATCAGCGAAGATCACAGTGTCCGCCCGCTGGAGGTTTAAACCCACACCTCCCGATCGGGTACTGATCAAGAAAACGAATGTGTCGGGATCGTGGCGGAACCGCTCGATCGCTTGCCAGCGCTCCTTGCCACGCACAGAACCATCGATTCGCTCATAAGAGAAGCTCTCCATGGTCAGGAAGTCCTGGAGGATGTCAAGAAATGCAGTCGACTGGCTGAAAAGCAGCACGCAGTGTCCATTTGCCTTCAGGCGCGGCAGCAATTGCTGCAGCACGTACAGCTTCCCGCTGTTCTCGTACAAGTGGCTTCCTTCGCAGAATGGTTCAGGCTCTGTGCCTGGGAACAAGTACGGGTGGTTGCAAATTTTTCGCAGCTGTGGCAGAATGTTCGTCAGGTTCACTCTGTTTCACATGCACGCAAATGGAAAGAGTTAGCCAAACCCAGCCATAAAGTTGTGTCAGTGCCACGGAAAGCACCGTACCTCGAAGCGGAGGTGTGCTGCTTGGCGATGCTGTTGATCAGGTCGCTGTTCTTCGCAACGATTTCTTTGTAGAGCTCTCTCTGCATCGGCGACAGCGGCGTGTGGACGACCATTTCCGAGATCGGCGGGAGCGTGAACGACGAGTTGACGTCCTGTACTGTGCGCAGAAGCAGCAATGGGGTCAAGATGTCGCGCATCAGATCTTCCGCTGCGATCAAATGCCTGGACTTGATCTTCTGCTTTCCGTCCAGTTGCTGCGCCTTTGCCGAGAAGTAGTCCTTGAACGTCGCTTCAAAGAGCTCATGGTTGTTGAAAATGGTCGGGTTCAGCAGCGACAGGAGACTGTACAGCTCCACCAAGTCGTTTTGGATCGGAGTTCCCGACAGAATCACCTTGTGCTTGACGAGCACGCGCGTCGCGATCGCTTGGTAGAGTTTCCCTTTCGGGTTCTTGAGCCGGTGACCTTCGTCGAGAACCATCAGCTTCCAGTTCATTTTACTGAAGAAATCGGTGTTGAAGAGCACCGTCTCATACGATGTCACCATCACGAGTGCCTAAACCAAATATAACAAGCGTCGCAAGATCAGATTACCGCATTGAACAGCTCCAACAGAAGAGAACAGTCTGCTGCCTACATGCACCAACCTTTCCTTTTGTCTGGATCATTTTCGCCTCGGTTGCCTGTCGCTCGGACTTCTGGCCTGCGAACATGACCACATCAATCGTTGGTGCGAATCGCTCGAACTGCTCCATCCAGTTCGGCAGCACACTCAGCGGTGCAACGATCAGGAACAGTGACGTCTTATCAACTGAAGCGGCAGCAGTTGAGGATGCCGCCGCGCTCTCAAAATGCTCGATCAGCGACGCGACGAACGCAATCACCTGCAGCGTCTTGCCGAGACCCATCTCATCGCCCAAGATCGGGTTCAGCTGCTGCGCGTACTTGGTGAGCAGCCAGCGCACACCGTGCAACTGGTAGTCGTGCAGATTCACATTGTGGAGCAGCGCAGATGGGTCTGCGTCAGTAAAGCGCTTGACGAGCGCTGGATCCGCTGGAGTGTCTGCGAGACCCTGGAGCTTCTGCACCACTTTGTCCATAGTCTTTGAGTGGCGCGGATTGTCGTCACGCACGTCGTTTGCAGCAGAAAGGGTAATGAGCGATCAAAAACAAAATGCGCATGCGTGAACCCACATGCCCAATCACCAGTTCCTTGGAATGCAACGGTTTTTGGCGTTTTGGCGTTTTGGCGCACAGCGGACATTTTCACAAAAGAAGGTAGAACACTTTCCCGATAGATTTGCTATTTCAAGCAGAGCCCCTTTTTTGTTCACAGTCAGTGGTCTGTGCGGACATTTTTACAAAAAAGGAGGTGGCGACGCACAGACCATCACTTACAATTGGCAAATGACACTCCTCGCATTAACGACATACGGCACTCCCAATTTAGTGACGCCCAATTGGCGCACTTCGGATGTGTTCCGTTGATCTGACTGACAGCACACGCAACACGCTGGAACGAAAATGTTGCGTCAACTCGGATGGCGGCGCTTGGCTGCGCTTCCAGCAACAGGCTCCACGCGCAGCGTGAGCAGTAGTGTTGTATCAACAGCTAGCGCAAGTGGTGGCGCCGGTGCTGGTGCTGCCGGAGCTGGGGCTCTGCGCAAGTGCGTGGCGTATCGCCTGGGCTCAGTGGAGTACGAGACCGCGTGGGACTGGCAGAAGCAGCTCATCCAGCAGCGCATCGTAGCTGCTCGCGAGCTCAAGCCCATCGAGCAGGACGTCGTGCTTGTGCTGGAGCACCTGAGTGTGTACACGCTCGGTCGCGGCGCGACTATGAACAATGTGAAGTTCGACCCGCAGGTCGACACGCACCTCAAGCTCATCCGCGTGGATCGCGGCGGCGAGGTCACGTACCATGGTCCAGGGCAGGTCGTCGTGTACCCGATCCTGGACCTGAACCACTACAAAAAGGATTTGCATTGGTATCTGCGCCAGGTGGAGGAAGTAGTGATCCAGACGTTGGCCAAGTTCGACATCAAGGGCGAGCGCGTCGACGGTCTCACAGGCGTCTGGGTTGAAGAAGAAGGAGGCGCAAACAGCAGCATGATCGATGGACGCGACATGAGGAAGATCGCGGCAGTGGGCACCCATGCGACGAGATGGATCACGATGCACGGCTTTGCGATCAACACGACGACCGATCTGCAGGCGTTTGATCGCATCATCCCGTGCGGCATCGACGACCGAGCAGTGACGAGCATCGAGCGCTTGAAGCCGAACGTGACCCCGAAGGACGTGGAGTACGCAGCAATCGAAGCGATTCAAGAGGTGTTTGGCGTAGATGTAACGACAGTTCAAGCCAACTCTCCTCTATAGAAAGGTGCATAGTCTCAAGCAGCTCTATAGTCGACATTACTTAATCACTGGAGTGCACTTTGTCTTTCATGACCTGCACGATGTCGTCAACGGCAGCGAGTCCTCCGACGCCTGAGAAAAGTGGCAGGTAGATCGAATCAACAACATGGTTCGATGCACATTCCAAAGAAATCAATGCAAGTATAGAGAAACCTTTGTTTTGGTTCTCGTTGCTTCTGTTGCACGTACCTACTACGCCGCACGCAAGCATCTTCTCCACTGGCGGGATCATCGTGTAGTCAAACTCCTCTGTAAGCACCTTCAGGTGCTTTGTAGTCACTGGGTGATCCCACATGTCGGTGTTCATCGCAGGTGCATAGAGGAACGGTTTCTTGACACTCCATGCCCGCGCGATGCAAGTCTGATGGATCAACACGGTAACCATTTGTGAACGATATCGAAAGACGCAGTGGCGAAAAGATCACTTGACGCATAAAGCCACAATACTTACGAGAAGGTTGTCCGACAGCCCATTCGCGATTTTTGCCAGCGTATTCGCCGACATCGGCGCGATGAGGAGCACATTCGCCCAGTCTTTCAGCTACAATTTGCACACAGATATCAGAAAAAGCCACCTCTTAATGCCCACCGCAAGTATTAAGGCTCCACTTCGTACCTCAATGTGAAGCACTTTGTCGCCGACAACTTGCCACGCGTCCCACTCGTGCTCGTCTCGAATGATCTCAATATCGAAGCAGCCGTCCTGTGCATTCTCTCGCTTTGGTGCGCTATACGCTCTGCTGCTCTTCGTGAACGCTTCCCACACTGGCGGATTGTAGTCTTTCACTTTCTCCAAGAAGAACACGCCGGCTTTCGTCACCACGATCTTCACCTGAAATACGATCAATTCAGTGGGTGCGTCTAGCCCACAAACACTCCAGTAGGATCACGCACCTCTGCGAACGCGGCGAGCTTGAGCGCAAGCTCCGGCACTTTGACGGTCGCGACGCTGCCGCTCGCACAGAGCAGGATGCGCGGCTTTGCTGTCATCGTATTCGTCGTGCTTGCGTCCATTTTTGGCGTTTGTGCATTGTTTGGCAACTGAAAGTGACAAGCAACACAGCCTTTCACAGAAAAACCGCTCAGATGGCTGAATTAGTGTGATGGTCGTCTGTTTTTGCGCGCGCGCATTTTGCGTTTAAATTGCGCCATACTTTATTCAAGACAAACAGTTCACATCGGGAAAGGTAAGTCGAAATAAAACGCTGGGCAATTGAATTAGAGAACCAAGCTGCGATCAAGTGAAGATGGCGGTGCGCATGCCGCTGGACGCCGACGCGCAGAAGCAGCTGCTGGCGCTCGCGGGGACGAAAGGACGCACCGCGCAACTCTACGCGCGCTTTACGCCACTCGTCGCAGATCTCCTCGCGCGTGGCAGTACCAACAGCAAGACCAGCGCAGATGAAGTGCCACAGCTGCTGACGTTGTTGCAGAGCGCGTTCGGTGGTCGTCTCGAGAGCAGAATCAAAGCAGGACTGTGCCCGATTGCTCCGAGAAAGAAGGAGCCGGGATCGGTAACTGCTATCAGTGCGGATGTGCAGAGGCAATACGCGGTGTTTGCAGCGAAGCTGGCGCAGAGCGTGATCAAGACGTATGCTACTGTCACAATAACGCCAGGTGCCGCTGACGCCGACAAGAAGATCAGTAAGTTTGGGCGGCCAACAGTCTGTAGCGGCTGGTGACTGTGCTTGATATTGATACGCACATGTGCGGGTATGCTATGCACAGATCAAGATGTGTTTGTTGCGATGGACATTGCAACCGCTGCGCTGTTCGTCGTATTCAAGTTCGAGAGCGCGCTCAAGCTTGGCGATCTTGTCGTTGACAACATGCTCTACCAGGTGGCCAAGAAATACACGGAGTTGCCGCAGGTGAGTGGTTCATTCTTTGTGCTACGCAAATGAATTTATCACTGTGTTATCGTCAAACTGATTTTTACGACTTTATGAACACAGGGACGATCGTCAGCATTCTACACACTCGCATGCCTCCATGTTCGGCTGTGGCGAGCGCATGGAGAGCTCTGTGAAAGCCTTCACCATTCGCCCACACAACATGCGGATTGCATGGCACACCTACAAGTAGCAGAAAGCAAGATCTCGCCTGCGAGTTTCTACCACATCGCGGAGTTTCCTGCGCCTCAAACCTTTCACACAGTCCAGTTTACGCGACTGCTGATCGGGATATTGAACACCTGTGTCACTGTGCTTGTGCAAGCCAAACAGCATCAGGTGCGAGCTGAACTGGTCCGTGTATTGCCTTCTTATTGAGACGCTCCTAACATGTGTGCTATCGTGCCTCGCTATAGATGATCGCCGCAATTGCAACCACTTTGCTGCGTCCGTGGGTCGATCACTTGGCAGAGATCCCAGGCGCGGATGCGAAACTCGCCACCTCATTCAATGACCGCATTTTTCGCGTTCTCTGGAAGTCTGCGACAGCGGTGGAAGCAGGAAAGTCCCCAGAGAAGTCTCTCCGCGTGCGATCGCTGGCGCTATCATTTATGATGAAGTGCCCTAACTACACGACATTATACTTGATCCAGCAGGTGCGATTGCTTTGTCATCATTGATGGCGAGCTATTGTGCTAAAGTGTTGTGCCTAACGTGGGGATTTCTTATGATGTCGTCTAGGTGTATCGTGTTGGGGTTCAGTACGAGAGACATTCAAAGAGGACTCCATCGGATTACCAGCATGTTTATTCCTTCTACGCAAACTCTTTCGATTTGGTGAAACTGCGTTGCTCATCTTCGTCACACATATTTAAGGTGGGTCTCGCTTTCTTTTCCACTTGCCACTTACATCTCCATGTTTCAATTGTTTACGAGTTAATCTTTGACATTTCACGTAGTCAGATCTGCTGGAATGGGACTTTCTGCTGTGGCTAGAGCATGCCGCCTCTGTTTGCGAAAGTGCAGATCGAATCCACGACGGCGTGCTGATCCTGGACTGCGCGATCCGGTACCTAGGCTTGTTCCCAGCAAGAGGAGGTGGAGTGTGCGTGCTGTTTCTTTACTCGATGGTCGCTCTCCTTCTGGGTCTTTCAAACGTGGAGAAAAGAGAAAATTCCGGCGACAAGACAGAGCAAAAGAACTCAAAAAGTATCGGAGACTCGTTGGTGAAGCATGCCGAAGAGGCTGTCCGCAGTGTTGCCCAAGGCGTTGGAACCGACTCGATGTCCAGACGTTGTGAGAAAGCAGTCATTCACTATCTAAAGCAAGTTTCCGGCACGCACACAACGGATTTCTTGTCTCAGTGTTCACACAAGAGCTTTCTCCCGTTCGTAGTTCGCTGTGCGAAGAAAAGCGTGACCAAAGTGTACAATCACACTGTCACGAAGAAACTGTTCGAGAAGCCAGAGCTTCGCGACCTCATCATATTAAGGTATGTCGGATGGCGTGCTCTCTCGTGTGAGTCTGTCGAGTTGTTAATGTGTGCTTTTGGATGTACTTTGTGCAGTTTTGACAAACTCTCGGAAGGCATCAAGATCATCCGTACGGACCATGACCTGCCGGAAAGCGACTCGACGAGCCTTGAGGCGTTGATCTTGAACGAGTCTCGGATTCGTCGAATGACCATAGCACTGGCTGCCCATAGACACCGTGACTCCGATGAGGCTGCAGTGAGTAGCCAGCTACCGTTGATCGCAAGACAAGTCGCGCTCGTGCAGAGGCTTCTTGACGATGCTATGGCGGACGACTCAAGTGGTGGACTATTACAAGGACTTCTTACGGACATCAATATCATCGCGAGAGAGTGCTACAACTGCGCAGCTCACTTCTACAAGAAGCAGGAGTTTGAGACGACAATATCGGCATTGAGCGCAGCGTTCGAGCTGGCCGAGAGCTACATGGAGTACGTGATGTGCAACCCGAAAGCGACTGCTGCTGAGATCCAGAAAGCGCACTCGGATCTCAGAGTTGACTCGCTTGCGTCACTCATGGCATTATGCTTCCATGAAGAAGGGGATATTCCAAAGTCCAGAGTGTGCATTGGGCACTCGATATTATACTGCAGCGATGTTCACGACCGAACGCCGCTGAAATCTATCGATAAATATGTGTCAGCGATGTTGGAGGAGCTACATACTGACGAAGGCGCCAGTCCCAAAGCTCGAGTATTGCTGGACGACTTCAAAGCTTTTGTGGAGAATATCATTCACGCATTCACAGCTCGTCAAGTTCCGGATAGACAAGTGGTCAACCTCATCCACGGATTCCGACGCTTTTTCGACCTGACGTCATCGAAGCTCACCGAGAAGATGCGCAGCTCGGAACCTCAAGTCGATCCAACCTACTTGCGCCAAGCGATTGAAGGGATACGGATGTGCATGGAAAGCGAATGCTATCTATCGAGCCTGGTACTGGAGCTTGGAGGTAAATCCGCGGGAGAGGACGAGCATTCTGCACTCACAAGCCTATCTCAAGCTTTATCAACGCGCAAAATGTGCTACGCGATGTACTACGAGTCACTCGACAGCCAAAAGACAATCATCGAGCTAACTCAAGCACATAGACTTCTCAATGGCGTGATTTCTTTGTTGCCAAGAAAAAGCACGCAGGACAAGATTGATTTGGGCGGCGCGTACGGGTGGCGGGGGGTCATAGCGATGGAAGTCGTCCTGGTTTCGAGCTACTCCAAATTGAGTAGCACCGGCATCAGCGAAGGGCAGAAGGGGCACCCCAAGATCAGCGAGGAAAATGCCATCAAGGATATTGAAGAGTGTGTGCGTCACTGGGAAAGTATGCAACTGGTGAAAGGGGGTTATATCGGCTCATTGTTCGACGCCCACAGCATCGTTCTGTGTCTGGAAGCTGTGTGCAACTCGCTGTCGTTGATTTCATGTCCATTCCTGGAAACATCAGTGAGAAGGTTGCTTGAGAAGGTCCAACCCACTAACAGTGGAGGAGATGACCTATCGACTGCGTGGCCGCCACCTTCGCTCGAACTCTTGAACTTCCATGTTGGAGAACCTGCGATAGAAAAAGGAGACGAGGCTGAGGAAAAGGCAAAGAGCTCGAGCGACGGGCATCCACGCAACTTGTCGCATTTCCAGCAGGTCGACGCTGAGATGTCCCTTGGGGTCAAGCACCAATCCCTGGAGAACCATCAAAGCGCCGTGCGCCATCTACGAAATGTGATCGAGATGCTTAGTGTAATCAAAGCGAACGGCGTGAGTGGGAGTGTGTCCAAGTCGACGGTGCTGAAAGCGATGGGTATGCGCGAGCTTCTGGTACATTTGGTTTTGTCGGAGATTCACTTTTCAGAAGGACGAGGGAAACTCGCGATCAGCGAAGCCAAGGCAGCTCTTTCGATTTGCTGGAAATTGTCGAAGAAGTTCGCGTCGTCATCTCCCTCAGAGGGAGACCCCCACTTTGAACTTCCTGAGGACATCAAGCGCTTCAGCAGCGCCGGGAAAGCTGATGGATCAAGAAACTCGTCTCTGATCTACTTCAAGGCGCTTGAGTTTTCGTCATGGGACATTCTTCATGCTGTGAAGCTGGTTCTCTGCCGAGTTGGATCTTTGTATAGTCTGACTGGCCAGCCTCATCGGTAAGCTTTGAGGTTTGCTATGCGTTTGCTATTTGAACCAATGTGAACTAACTCTTTCTCTTATTCTTGCATTTCTCCTGCTTCAGGTCTCACCTCTATTATACCGAAGCGATGGAACTTGTCGGTGGGCTGAATCTGCGGTTTTTCCAGCGGAGTCCATTTTACGAATACGCTCGTTTGCAACTCGCTTTCTGTCGCCCGGAGCAAGCGAAAGCAGCATTGCAAATTATGCCGTTGAATCATGACCAGTGGACTCGTGTGATCCAGGACAGTGGCAAAGCGACAAACGAATCCAGAGACGATCATTCCTGTTTTGTGTCGGATTCAGCGTTCATCGAGCAATACTGCAATGAGTTGGTTCAACAAGGCAGTCTACAGCTCGCTGACGGCGATGCGACGGCTGCATTAGAGGCGTATGTGAGCGCAGTAAAGACGCTCGAGTCTCACTTCAAGAGACAGCTTCCATCGACCGGATTGCGGAAAACGAGATCACGATGCTATCGCAAGATCCTCCATCTGAAGGCAGCGCGGGCTGATGACCTCAGCGATCCAGCTGCAGTGGAGAAGCTGCTCTCTCTCATGAAGAAGCTGGAAAAATGTACCAAATGCTGTGAGGATCTGCTCGAGCGAATCAAGTCCATGCATGAGCTGGGTTACGTCAATATTCTACTGCTTCGATCTCCATCGTCATCTCAAGCGCTCATGAGCTCAGATGAGACGACTTCTCTTCTCGAGGAAGCGCATGCGCTCGGGGATCACTTGGGACTGTCGGACTTGAGCAAGCAGCTACGGTCCAGTCTTGGAACTTCATATCTGGTCGCACTGGAGGAACGCGATTGCATTAGTGGAGGGGGAATCGCTGAAGGGGAAGACTCGGACGATTTCCTTCCATGGGCAAGTGCGACTCTCTTATCAAACTCCAGTACAATTGAGAAGCCTGGCGACACTTATCCGACAGACGGCACCCCAGACCTGGAGCTAGACAAGTGTTTGGAGCAACTCTCATTGCGACTGAGCTTGGAAACCCGTGGGACCCCTCGAGAGAAGATTGAAGAAATGGTTACGTCAGTCAAGCAACAAGTGCGACACCTCCCTTCGTCGTGGCTGATTGTTTCTGTTGCCATCAGTGCAACGTCAGAGCTTGTGGTTTCGCGAATTGCGGTAAGCTGAGGGGTTCGTTTGTCGACTGATTCTACCAAATCACCCGTGCATCTAACTTGTCTGTCTGTGATTGATCTTTAGAATGACGGAGGAAACCCTGTTTCTTTCTGTCTGCATGAGATTCGCTGGAAGAGCACGATGAAGAAAATCGAGGCTCTTATTCGTGCATCACGGTAAGGAAAGGCTGAGGCGTCGTGTGCTCGAGTGAAAAAAACTAACGATGTCCTCACGCACTCTGTAGAGAATCGCTGTCTGGGAATTCAGCTGACGAGACTGGGTCGTGGACAACAGAGAAGAAGAAACAGTGGTGGAACGATCGGAAGGAGATCGACGAAGAGCTCGGAGCCGCAATCCATCGTTTTCAGGTGCGTAAGAAATAATTGTTCGATTTGTAGCCTTTCTTGACTAACACATTGTGTATGCCTATAGTCCAAGCTCGGCTTCTGGAAGTGCTTGTTTGTTCGCAGCGAAGGTGCTCCCAGCGAATGTATGCAGTGTTGGTCCATTTTGATAAATTCCAGCGCTGGAACGAGGAAATCCACCACGAAATACGAGGTGCTTCTGGGTGCAATGGTGGAGACACAGAGATATCTCACAGATAGCGAGTTCTTGGAAGGAGTGCGCTATATTGCCACCGAATTGGGTTTGCAGTTGAGCGATCAGGATTCTGCTCGCATTCTTCAGCTTGTGCGAGATGAATCGGGGTCAAACTGGAGCAGTTTTGATCAAGATCAAAATTCCAGTGATGGAGCCGCCCTTCTCACCCTGGCAAGAGAAGACATCAGCAGGATGAAGGTGAATGAGCTAAAGGATTGCTTGGCTGCAGCAGGACTCGGCACGGATGGGCTCAAAAAAACGCTCGTGGAGAGGTTGGTGACAGCCCGAGATGGAGCGCTAGCTGTACGATTATCGTCCTCCTCGCGAGATGCCAACTATCGAAGACGATCCGAAGTGAAAAGCTCGACGATTCTCATCCTCGATCACCGATTACAAGAACTGCCGTGGGAAGGACTGGATGTGATGGAAAGCTGCGACAGCGTGACTCGGATGCCATCGCTCGAGTTGATCCTGAAAACGTTTGGCGACATCCAAACTCGGAAACGGGCAGCAACGAACAGAAAACTTTTCTCTCCAGACATCCGTCGAGAGCGGATAAGTTTCCTATTGAACGCTGCTGGCGATCTCAAGTCAACTGAAAACCAACTAGGACCGATCCTCAACATTGGCCAAGAGAAGTTCGGTTGGCGTGGCATCGTGGGAAGAGTGCCTGACGAAAACGAAATGAGGTTCGTGCTATTTACTGGTTACTGGTTTGTCATGTAGGTGAATAGGTCGGCTAACTCTCTTGCTTTTGCTTACGTCGCCTGTGTACGATGTCTATGTAGGGACTATTTATTGGGATCCGATCTGTTTATTTATTGTGGTCATGGATCCGGCGAGAAGTACATCCATCGCGATAAGATCCTCGAGCTGAAGCAAGGATGCAGCGCGGCGCTGCTGTTCGGATGCAGCAGTGGCCGCTTGGAGCGCGAGGGCATCTTCGGTCCCGACGGTGCTGTGCTCTCGTACTTGCGGGCTGGGAGCCCCGCGGTGCTCGCCATGCTCTGGGATGTCACCGACAAAGACATCGACCAACTGAGTGTCGAGGTGCTAAGGGAGTGGCTGTTACGCGACGACGACGACAACGAAGGAAGCGAAGGAAAGCGAATCCCGCTTGCGCGCGTGCTGCACCAAGCGCGACAGGTTTGCAAGCTCAAGTACCTGAACGGATATGCGGCAGTGTGCTACGGACTGCCACTTCACGTCGCGCAGTAGGTTGCGCAAAAAGGAGTGAGGGAATCGGACGAGATCATCCAGCCTTAGAATTTGCGGTCTACTGGTTCAGATTCAGAGCTTAATGTGAATAGACAGGTAGATCAGTGACGAGCCGTGCTTCGAACTCCTCATGCATTGCTACTTCGAGGGCGTTGCAGTCATTCAGGGCTTTACCATTTGCTACTTTGGAGGCGGAGTAGCAGCAGCTTGCGGCTTCTCCTTGGTTTTCAGATACATTGGCGTTTTCTTCTTCAGAACTGCCGCGGGAGCGCTGATCGGTCGATCGGTAGACAACATGGCAGCGCGCGACACCTTGATCTGAATCGAGCTTTTTGGACCAGAACACCATCAAGAACAGCGCAAGGTCAGGGATCTGCGAACGCAGATACGACGGCAGGTCAACAATAAACGAGTGTGAGCTCGAGCCTACCTTATCGGCGCAGTTGCTTTGGGTTCTTCTCGTCTGGTAGCGCTTTTTGAGACCGACGGCGAAGGTGCTGCTGAAAAGTACGAGTCTCCAGCTGACTGCGTCGAGTCCTCGGGTATCGTCTCTGGGACAACAGGCATAGCACTGATCAAGACCAGTCGTGAACAAATGAGAATACAAGGATGCTCTTCTTACCATACGCTCCCATGAGCTGCGCGCTGAAAGGCACATTCGAGCGGTAAATCTTGCCAGACGACGGTCCTGGGTTCACTTTCCTCAAGTGCGGCCCACTGTCGTCTGCTGCATCACTTGCACCAGAATCTGCGTCTGTGTTCGCATTCGTGGTGTTCACGACTTCCTTGTGGCAAGACAAGCATCGGACGAGACAGTCCTCGGACTCTGTATCCTGTCCCAGCATGCGCGCTTCCAGTCTACCACGAAGACCAACCAAACAAGCATACAGCCACAGGTATTCAAAATCAGTCAATAGGGAACTCTGAAATCATCCCTGATATGCCAACAACAAGTACTCCTTGAGCAGCTTGAGATCCGCTTTCCGGCGCAGCATGCGCTTCAGTCCCTCGATCGCAGTCGCGTGGTCAGGAAGGCTCTTCAGCCTCGCGTCGTACTCCTCGCTCAACTTCGCGACCTGCTGCTGGAAACTCTGGTTCAGGAACTCCAGTTGGTTGCGGTGTTCGTCACCGGCAGTCGCAAGCTTGATCTTCATGGCGGCGATGTCACTATTTACAAAGAGAAGCTGTTGGGCGAACGAGGTACGAACACCCTCGACCTCTTTGCTCAGCCGCAGCGCTTTCTCCATTGCAGGTGTCGCCCCATGGCTGAGTCGGTGGTCGAGCGCCTGTAGACTCTGGTTGATGTCGTGCACCTGGCGGCGGAGCGTGTCGTGCGCTGAGACATCCACTTTCGTCTTGAGATCGTTGTTGAGCTGCTTGATCGAGGCGTAGACTTCCTAGAAAATCGATGCATCACAAGAGTAGCACGCAATCAACGAGCGAATGAATTCTCGGTGAAGGTATGAACACAAGCAAACGGCAAAAACACACTGCACCTTGGACTTCTCTTCCAGCAGCTCGATGCGCGCTGAGACCGTGAACACGTTCTTCTTGCGCTTAAGCAGGATATTGGCCACGTCCTTCTTCTTCTTCTCCTTCACGTGGCCCTTGAGCTTGAACCATTTCTCCTGTGCACGCTGCTTGAACTCCTCCTCCTCTTCCGGCGTGAGCATGTTGGCTTTCTTGAGCTTCTTCAACGCCGTGATCGTGCGCGTCATCGTGCCGGGCGTCTTGCTCATCTTGCGAGCCGCGTCTTTGGCGGATGCGTTGTCTGCATCTTCATCTTCTTCATCGTCGTCATCCTGGTTGTCGCTTCCAGACGTACCAGAGGACGAAGAGTCCGAGCCCGAGGCTTCTTCGGAGCTGTCTTCATTGTCAACAGAGTCTCCATCAGCGTCTTCTTTGGGCTCTTGATCTTCATCGTTCTCGTTTCTCGCCTCAGTAGGATTTTGACTAGCGATAGTCTCATCCTCAGCCTCAGTGCCTTTGTCTCCCAGCAGAGGAGAAGGAGTACCAACATTCGCTTGAGCGTCACTTACATCGACTTTTGCAGGATCATCGTCATCGATCAATGCTGTTTTGGATTTCGTGGACAGCATTTTGTAGTTGCAGCGCTGACTCGAGGCTCTACGAGCAGCTTCTAGTGCTTCGGGTGCTGCTTTGGTCGCTCTGCGCGAGTTGCTCTTTCCAAGCGGAGCGATGGGTTCTAAAGTCGAATCCACCGCCACATGCTTCTTGAACGATTTCTTCTTGGCGATCGTTGCAGGGAATGAAGAAGAACTAGAGTGTTCAGACTGCAGGACAACAGTAGGCGGTGCCACCACGCTGTCTGCAGCAATTGTCGCTGGTTGAACTGAGTTGCTTAGCTGGAAATGAGGTAACTCACTCGTGTCTTGAGGCGGCGGAGGCAGATATCCGCCTAATACCGAGGTATTTGCTCTCTGAGATGGTACAGGTTGAAGCTCGGGGGTACTCTGTTGCCCAGCGTTCGCTTCGATTGTTTGTGGGATTGGCTCGGAAATTGGCGGGGTTGTGGCAGCTTCCACAGACTGAACAGCGGTGATTTCGGCTTCTGCCAGCACAGCTTGTGAACCAGAAGACGAGCTAGGGCTACTCTCTTGCTGGCTGAGCGGTTGCTGAACGGTAGCAGGCGCTTGCTGTTGTTGACTGTCAGTTTTCTTCGCTACCGCTGGTTTCGTCACATTCTCAGCATTGCGCCCTTGCTCAGTCTCTTTCTCAGCAGCAGCAACCTCCACGGTCTTCTGGGACTTGCCGTCGTCAACACCTCCCAACACATGCTGGTCGATCTTCTTCTCTTCAACTACATCCACAAGCTCAGTTGTCTCCTCAGAATCCTGGTCAACGCTTCTGTCAGTGGCTGCTCCTTCACCGCCGCCTTCGCGCCCAGAAGAACGGTTCAAGCCCAGACTCCACTCTGTGCCTCCCTGTTTTTCTTCCATTCGATCGCTATCCTCGTGCTTCTGCTCAGCCAATGAAGAAACCGTAGGCTTGGTAGGTGTCTCGCTGTCAGACCTGGGCACCTCGGGCTTTGCTTTACCAACGCTAACAGCGGTATCAGATGGCTCCTCTTTCACTTTGTCAACTCCACTCGCCCCCTCCTTGGCCTTTAGCTTCTCGTGGTGCTGCTGTCCGGTTTTCTTCTTGTGCGCTTTTTTCACGGCGTTCACGACCAAGGGCTTCTTCTTGTGCGCCGCTGCCACTCCCGCGACTGAAGACGCCAATGCAGCAGCAGCAGAAGCCGACGCTAACGAGTCAAGCGCCTTGTCGCGTTCGTTCGCGGGCGTGCCCAGCGCGTCGATGATGGACGCGACCATGCCTGTCACCTTCATGCCCTTCTTGTTCGTTCCCAGTTTCTTCCTCACCGTCGCGGTGATCTGGGCACGGTCATCCGGAGGCGGCGGCGCAGCCCACCGGTGTACGTTCGCGGCCTCGTCGTCCACGTTCGCGGCCGTGCCCTCGATGTTGTGCGCGATGTTGCGCAGTTTGAGGTCGAGCTCGGTCATGCCGAAGGAGATCTCGGTCATCCACGACTCCATCGAGTCCACTTTGCCGCAGATGCGCCGCAGGATCGCCTCCATGGACATCGCCTGCTTGCCCAGGTCCGTGAAGAGTCCCTGGAACACGTCGCGCGATGCATTCGTGACTGCGGAAGAGGCTGTTGCTGTTGTTGCTGCTGAAGTCAGAGAAAGCGAGTGGGGGTTGCGGGCTCCCGTTGAGGTACTACCACCACCACCACCGCCATTGTTATTGTTGTTCTCGGCCTCCTTGCTGCTCGAAGCAGGAGAGGACGGGATCTGGTGCTCCACCGACGATTTCCCCATTGGTGCCGCCGTCCAGCCCTTGGTTGAAGTGCCAACTCCGTGAATGAGATGAACCAATTTCTGGTATCAAGCGTCGCCCTCAACCAAGTTTAGTTGCAAACGCACCCGTTGGCGTGGTCTGCGTCGTCAGTTATCCAACAGAACCAGTATTCAGCAGCATTTAATGGACTCAGGCCGCGCGTGGTGCGTGAGCGCGAGGCTCCTGACAGCAGTATGGACGGTGCTCAGCGCTCTCCTCCTTTTCGAACGCGCTCAGGCGCTGACCCCAGGGCGATTCCAGTTCAGGCAGTCCGTGTACTCAACCACTGAGGACTTTGGCGTCGCCTACATCACAGGTACGTCACCTCAACCAATCTTCTTATCACACTATGCTCATTAATTCTCTACTTTACATCGCCCTGTGGTACCTAGTCCAGCGTAGCCTGGGTGTCGATGGCCGCGCCGCCGTGTATGTGTCCACTTTGCTGGGCTCTGCGGGCGGCAACGCCGTCGCGGGCCGGGACTTCAAGGCGCTTTTCAACTGCAGCCTCGTGTGGCAGGACGGCGACGACCTCGAGAAGGAGCTCTACGTCAAGATCCTGAACGACGGTCTCCCGCAGGAGAGCCCCAAGGCCTTCTCGCTATACCTCCATGATTCGAACGGCGCGCAGATCAACCCCGAGCGGAACGTGACCCAGGTCGTAGTTATGCCGCCGGCCAACCGTGAGTATTTGCGCTATTGAGCTACCCTGAAGATTGAAGGTACTCGCTAACGTATCCTCTTGGCGACTTGATGGTTGTTGGCCCTAGTGCTACCGGGAAGCTTCCGGTTCCTGAACGCCTCGCTGGACGCAAGCGAAGTCCTGAGTGCTGGGACTTCAGCGACCAGCTCCGCGTTTGCGATCCCCGTGCTCTGGGAGAACGGCACAACGTCCTCCGCGCAGGTGCGGTTTGAAGTCATCTGCGAGAGTGCATGCTCCGGGGTCACCAACAGCGACTTCTCGGTGCTCAGTCCCCTCGATTCGGTGCTGAGATGGACGCGAGAGGGTCCAAAAGTCCAGAACATCCTGTTCAATATCCCTGATGACGGCGTCTACGAGCAGATGGAGAGCTTTCGAGTGCGTCTGCAGCTCGTTGAGGCCCTCGAGGACGGATATCAGGCGGCGATGGTTGGCGTGGGAACCATCGGAGCCATTGGCGAGGTCGTCGTGCACATCACTGGGCCCAATGACGGTAAATGCGCTGTAGAGCTTCTGTTTTTCTACCTTTCTGAAGCCTAATGACTCTCCTTTGTTGTTTGTTTGCCTTCAGTTCATTCGGGTTCGGTGCAGTTTGAAGCCGAGTGTTTTCCCGACTGCCCAAGCAAGAAGTACAGCGTCCAGGACGGCGGCTTTGCTCAGGTGGTGCTTCAGCGCCGCAACGGCAGCGACGCTGCGGCGTCCGTCACGATCTCGACTCTCGATGGCACGGCGCTCGCCGGTGTGGACTACAGACCTCTTTCGAAAGTGGTGCAGTGGAGCGAAGGGGATTCTCAGGACAAAGTTGTGATCGTCCAGGCGCTCTCGGGGGTCAAGCGGCTCAGCAGCAAGCGTTTTGCGCTCGTGCTCACGGCAAACACGGGGGCTAACCTCTCCGGACCCCACGCGAGTGTGTCGTACGTCGACGTTGTCGGCCCAAGCAACGTTTTGCTGGGCGACGTGAACTTTGCGGCCTCCGAGCCCCTAGACAGTGTGCTGAAGTACCCGGACTGGAGCTTCCTTCCGATCGTCACGCGCCTCAACTCGGAGCTGAGCAAGTGTCCTCACATGGTGGTCGTAAAATCTGGGACCATTGAGCTCTTGCTGCAGCGCAACTTTGAGAATGTAGTGGGGCCAGCAAGCGTCATGCTGCGCACAATTGAGGCCACAGCGACCGCTGGTGTGGACTTTGAGCCCATTCTGATTGATACCCCTGCGAGCAAAGCCTCATGGGCGAATGGCGATAGTACTGACAAGCGCGTGGTGGTCAAGATCCTGGATCCTAAGCAGTTTTACACGGGAGTCCGCGCTTTTGCAGTCGAAATCGCCACTGTCTCGAACGTCGAGCTGGGCAACTGCCATCGTATCGATATCATGTTGGACGCAGTGGGCCAGTCGCCGCACATCGTATCATTTGATCTGGACATGAACACCGCCAAGCTTTCACTCACACTGAGCCACCCGATGCTCGCGGCGACCCTGGACGCGTCCAAGCTCCAGCTCCAGTCGGACCAAACATTGCGTCTTGGCATCACACAAGCGCTCCGGTTGTCTCGCCAGACCACGACCACGAGTACCGACGGCACGCTGATCGTACTGGACATCAGCGTAAGCGAGCTCAACGCGCTCAAAGTACTTCAGGGGCTCACAGCCAGCGCCAAGACCATGTTCCTCAGCGTTAGAGAGCGCGGACTCTTCCAGTATTCACTGGAAAGCTGCACGAGTCCAGGCTCTAGCGAGTGTGCGAATCGCTTATTAGATCCTACGCCCCAAGCGCTCTCAGTAACAGGCTTTGTGAGGGACACAGCAGCTCCCGTGCTGCTGGACTTTACTCTGGATCTGTCGCTGCAGCTGCTCAAATTGCGCTTCTCGGAGCCAGTCGACCGCTCTAAAGCGCACATCGACGCGCTCGCGCTCTCCGATTCGGCGGTTGCTGCCAATATATATCGACTCTCAGCGTCCACGACCCGGATTTTCAGTCCGCAGCCGGATCCGATGAGCGGCGCGCTGCTGTTGGACGGCAATAAGCTCCCTGCCGACGGCACGTACCTCACTCTACAGCTGGGTAATGCGGACATCGACGCGCTTAAGAGCGTGGGCAATGGCCAGATCGGACTCCAGCGAGCGTCGACCTTCCTTTCCATCTCGAAGGATTTTGTCTCAGACTTTGCGGTCCCGCCGAACGCCGTGCAGCCCATCGAAGCCCCGGGGTTGCCTCTTCTTCAAGCTGCAGCGGCGGATTGTATGACACCTTGTGCGGCCGGGACGTTCCTCTCGGCTTCGTGCTCGAACGCGAAGGACCGCGTCTGCAGCGCGTGCACAGTCTGTCCAACGAACTCGTTCGCACTCACGGCGTGTACCGCAATGCAGGACACCGTGTGTTACCGTACGTATTGCTTTCATAGCGTATTGGCTTGGATCTGGGTCACTTCCAGGATGGTCTAACTCTGTGTGACAATGTTTCTTCTGTCGACAGCATGCACCGAGTGCCGGGGAAGCCAATTCGCGTCCGTGCAATGCACGCCGACCACCGACCGCGTGTGCGCGAGCTGCACAAAATGCACGCGCGACGAGTACGAGGCGTCTCCGTGTGCCAACAGCATGGACCGCGTCTGCCGCTCGTGCGACTCATGCACGCTGACCAAGGAGCAGCAGCGCACGTGCGAAGTGAGCTTCAAATGGCGCAAGAAGGTCGCCAAGGCGCCGTACGCGTGCCCGCTCGCGTCGCAGACGTACCAGACGCTCGAGGCGCGGCTGCAGCGCGCCAAGTCCAACCGCTGCGGCGCAGGACGGTGCTCGTGCTCGAACAGCGGCGTCGGCAACTTCAACCCGAACGCCGAGAGCTTTCCCGACGATTTCCGGTGCACTGAGCCAGCGGTGTACAATATCTTCCTATAAAAGAACAGAGCGCTTCCCAGCCAACCAAAGTGTAGCTATCATCATAAAGTAGCCAGGTTACGAGAAACAATGTACCCATGTTTGGAAAACAAAAGCTCTAAAATGTGAAACCTGTATGAATGAAATGCAAGCGCAATGCAATAACTCTATGCCAAGCGAATCTCATAGTACTCGTACGAGAGCTCTTGCGCGTCCGCCACTGTCTCCAGCAGCAGCTTCCCCTCGGGGAGCTCGTGTACGGGCGTGATCAAGGATGTGAGGTCCGTGGCGTTGGCGAGCAGCTCGTGAAGGTGCAGCACGCCAAAGCGGCTGTGGCTGTCGGCGTTCATCAAGTACGCGACGCCTGAAGGCGTGAGTCGGCTGCGCACGACGCGCAGAAAGCCCTCGGCCGTGCTCGGCTCGCAGATGATGTCGCACGCGATGATCACGTCCATCTTCTGCTCGGGCTTGATCGTATCCATGTTGTCCCAGTCCAGGTGCTCGACCACCACTGGCGGCTTACTCGCGTTGATGTCAAACTCGTGGATGAAGCCTGCGTTGAGCTGCACGTTGTACTCTAGTGCTCGGCAGGTGTCGTCCTGGTAGTCAGTCAAGACTGTCCGCTGGGCGTATCGTGCCGCCGTGATGCCGCCGAGACCGAGACCGCTGCCGACTTCGAGCACGCTCTTGTCATAGAAGAGCTCGCGATGCACGTGCACCCAACGAGCGAGCACATACGCCGCACCCCAGAGCAGGTATCCAGTCTTGGGCTGACCCGTCATGCGTGCGGGAACCTGGCGGATGAGCACCGACACGACGTTCTCCTTGTCACCGTCTCGAGCATCAAGCGGGAGTGGCACGGCAAGAGGCGAGAGGCGCTCCACTGAGCCCAGCTGGCGAGCTCTGTGAGGGAAGCTGATACCAGTGGTAGTCGATGTGCAACTGGAGACAACCGTCGCAGCAGCCTACGGAGAGAGAGCGGGAGTACGTGAGCTTTGGATTCGTTTGCCTAGTGTTGGCGATAACGATTAGCGAGCTGTACCTCTTGGATCAATTCGTCTTCGTGCTCCATGAGGCGCACAAGCAGTGGGTGCGAGCCAATGCGAGCTATTGCAGTAGTGAGAAAGGGAGCAGCACGAGCACGGTGAGATGCGGCTGTTTCAAGTGCCACATTGCGAATGAGAATAGGCGAACGCACCGATGAACGTTGCGTTGTCTTCGTCATCGAGAGCAGCAGCAAACAGCAGCAGCAACTGTAGTCCATTGCGATATCAGCAACCAGCAGTTAGTGCATCCATTCGAAAGACAGACCAAAGCAGGCAATTACAAAGCGAACAACCCACCTCACTCATCTCGTGCACGCTCTCGCCTGATGGCGCCGACTCCTTGACGAACACTCGCATCTTCTCGTCGACATAATCCAAGAAGCCCGCTGCAATCACAGTTCACAACGTCAGAGCAAAGCAGAATAGACAAGCAAGCACAGCATCGTGAGAAGCATTCGGGAGAACACTTACTGAGTCCAAGCACGCAGCGTCCGAATGCGGATGCCGTGAGCGTCTGGACGCTCTGTCGCGCCAACGCCGACGCATTGGAGGACGGCGCGGCGATTCGCAGCTGCTCCACGAGGTCGCGCGCAGCCGCGACGGCGGTCTGTAGCGGCAATGAGCGGATCTGCACCATGGTCCAGTTCGTGCGGCTGTTGCTGGCGGTTTGGAAGGCGAGAAGGAAGATCCTGAGGAGCTCTTGCTGCTCTTGCTGCTCTTACTGCTGCTCTTACTGCTGCTCTTGCTGCTGGAAAGAGCTGCTGAGCGATCGCCGGACAGACACAGAGAGAATCTGAACTTTGTGATTGGCCGTTACGCGAATCGCTGGCTGCTGGTTACGCAAGAAAAGAGTAATTGCACTTTTTTTATCACGAAAGGGGTGTATGATTCTGACACGTACTGTACATATCTCAATACAGATATTCCCCCAATAAACTACATCAAAAATTGGCCATCCGCGTATTGGGTTTGAGAGGTAATCTGCTCAATGCAGGTAAACAAAGTACAGGGATCCCTCAAAATACCGTGCGAAAAACATATGATTTTTAGTATTAAATAATAGAGGTGGAAAAATCAAAGAGGTATAAGATATGACAGGAGATATTTACTGTATATTCATTGCGCAATTTGGCTCAGTCTCGGATCTTCAAGGCGGCAGCGCCTAAAGCTATCGACGAGCTCGTACATGTCTTCGTCGAGAATCTTCGTGTGGCGCCAGCAGTTCGCGACTGACGTGCTCGACACGTGACTCCACGCATCCTCCGCCCACCGCATTGCTTCGAGCACGTCCACGTTGTGCAGCGCGTCTACCTCGCTCTCTATGATACCTACGCCGCTCTCTTCAGCGCGCGTGAGAAGTGCGTCGAGCCTGTCGACGACGTGCTCGTTCTGTAGCTCGCGAATTTTAGCCTTGAACATCTGTATGACTCCGGCATCTTGCGGCTGCAGGTGCGCCGCAGTGTTGGGTGGCAGCATCATCACCTCCACGTTCGAGAGCTGCATGGTGGTTCGA
>JALBZZ010000113.1:0-62306 GCA_038051095.1 Globisporangium irregulare
TGTAAAAAGGGAGAGAGTCTACATGATGGTGTCCCGCACTCCAAGAGTGAAGGTCTTGTAATCATGCATCCTTACATTTCATATGTAGGTGCAAGGTTTTACAAGTAAAACCTCTAGGAGCCCTTCGGGCGCATTAGGAGCAGCAGCAGGAACCAGGACTGCATTTCTAACCAGTTGCGAATTTACTTTTCACCACTCAAGTTCCCTCCTCTTCTCTCCAAGTCGCTTCCTCATCTCGAAGCCCCATGGCCCGAGACAAGACCTCAAGATCAAGCATCGGCTCACAATTCCGTGTGACTTCCGTTTGCTCTACACTTCCTCAAGGGTCAGATCCACTCAGCTCTCCGCTCTTGCGATAGCCGAGTTGGACTGCGCCCTGTCACACAGCCCATGCACCGTGTTGGCGAACCTGCTGAAGAGAGCCGACTGCGTGACCGCCACTGACATGCGAGGGAGAATCGACTTGTGTGAAACCTGTCAGCGCGATGACAGAAGCGCGTTGAGTTTGCGAGACGCGTCATGCATCTGCGAAAGCAGCTCGACTGCCTGCATCGGAGGCGCGCGTCGAGAACTGCCGGAGCGATTGCCACGTGGGCCGGTGCTGCTGCAGCGGGTCACGTCGTCAGTGTAAGTCCGTTGCGTAAGAGATAAAATGTCGAATGCCGTCGAGAAGCGCGCTGCTTGTCTTCTTGACTACTCACATGCCGCTTGTGTCCGAGATTGTTGCAGCATGATCACGACCAGCGCAGCATCTGCGAACGGCAATTCAAATAAACTGAACTTTTAGTGTACACCACACTAAATATTCCAAAATTGAGTGCCTTTATCATTTGCTGAGATGCCTTTAGGTGTTCCCTTAATTTTTGCATATTGTATTTGCCACTTTTTGTATAGTGTCAATTTCGAAAGTAAAACAACATCGAAAACTGTTACTGCCTATTGCTGTTTTGGGCTTTCGTAACACCGATACCGAGGCAAGATCGGCAAACTCCTGCGCGTCATTCACACAACCTCTCCATCAGTAAAACCAAAGTACAGCCAGTCAATCCACTCATAAATGTTCGATCACACTCACTTTCCATGCAGCTGACGCTGTCTCGTGATTGTCGGAAACAAGAAGAGCGAGGGTTCCCTCGATTCTGGAACACCAAAGGAGTCACGGGGCTTCACGAACTCCAAGTCGCCGTTCCCAGCACCTCGGCCAATTCTGAACGGATCGTCGTCGCCCAGCGACTTGGCCGCGACGGGGGAGTGCAGATTCGTGAACGCGCGCGACATCCGCTTCTGCTGCTGAGTCATTCGTGACGGACTCGCATCTTGGTCCTGGTTGAGTTCTGGCTCAGGAGACAGCAGACTTGAGAATCCAGGTTCAAAAGCACAGAGATTCGTTATTGTTACAGCAGTTGCAGGCGTGGACACGGTCGTGTTGCTGAGCATTGTGCTCTTCAGCTTTTTCATCATCTTGTCAGCACTAGACTGCGCTATTCTCTCTGCATGCTGGAGCACAACCGAAGGGAGTACTCTCGGTACATGCGGTAACGACACACTTGGCGCAGGTAGACTCGCAGGTGGCGCATACTTCGACCATGACGCTGTCTTGATTGTGCTCGCTGTGCGAGAAGACGGGATCTGAAGGTGTGCTGATGTCTCTGGGTGTACCGGAGACGTCACTGACACACCAATATCAAGCAAAAGAGTTCAAAAATCCTGACCTCTGCACATCAAAGCTTATTGTGCGATAAGAATATAGCGTACATTCTCGCTTTAGATGTAGCACTTCTCGCACAGACTCGATTTTCAAGTGCTGGTCGCTCTGCGCATGTTTGGACTCGGCTTCGATGCGCTCGAGGACAAAGCCCAGCGTGTCGAGCGCGATCTTTTGCAATTCTACAAACACGTCACCGCACACAACCTTTGAGTTACAGTCAAGATCGACAGGAGATTTAACAGAAACACGGCAAGCAGGCTAGCCACATTCACGAATTCACTGACTTTCGACGGTCGAGATAATCACCGGATCCCTTAGATCGCCGCACTCTCTCGCAAAGTCTTCCTGCGAGAGCCACAGCACATTGACGAGCGTCGTCGCTTGGACCGTAGCTGGCTCGGGCACACCCAGCATGACCGAGATGTCGCCCACAGTCGACAGGGGACCTAGCGACGCGATCGAGAGCTGGCCCTGCAACTGCAAGCGGAGCTTGTGAGCGTGCATCAGCGTTTCCTACGAGCCGTCATGACAGAACCACAGCCATAAAAATGAGACATTCGACTCTCAGCTGACTTTGATACAGACAAGAGCACTGAGCCACTACCTCCGCGACTGTCTTCTTGTTCGCATGCATCCCACTGACAGCTGTGTCATCGCCTCGCACCCACGCGCGACACTCTCCGTCCATGACAATGAATACCGAGTTCAGTAATTCATCTTCTTTCGCCAAGAACGCCCCCGGCTCAAACACTCTGCGGCGAATGCAGCCGGCGAACCGCTCGAGACCGAACGCTCTGGTCCACCTGTTTCGCTCTACGCGGTCTGCTGCGCGCGAGATGGTCTCCGTCACGTCGCTGGACGTCAAGAGTAAATAGTCTGCTGGTCCATAAATCACCAGCTTCACACACCACCACAAACACAAACGTACATTAGAATCCAACTGATTAAGATCCATAATACACAGGTCGCTCACCTTGTTGTACGAGTGGAGAGCTCCGCGGAATTGGCGCTCGCGCTTCACTCGCCGCCAGTTCGTGGACCCTGACGACGCGAGCGCTTCGAGTGAATTCGGTTCCCCCTGTTGCGGCAGTACGCTATGCGGTAAGTTCAAGTTCCCTACCACCGAGCCTTCGGAGAAGTTTAGAATGGAAGCAGCGCTTGGATCAATGGGCTTGGCTTCCGCGTTCCCATAAACCAGGATGCAGTCCTTCGTGGTCTCGTGTCGGGAGAACCAGATGACCTGCTCTTCTCCCTTGGGGACATGGTGAAGCGTCAGTCGACTCACGATCTCGAGTCTGAGTGTTCAAACAATTCGTTGTTGGTTAGTGTCTGCTCCATATTATGCCAAGGTATTTCAAATGCTCGATCATCATCAGATGTCCACAACATACCGCTCAAAGTGGGCGAGAGTGGCCCACCACTGCTGCTCCTGGATCGTGGTCTCGTTGATTAGGTACTGGATTACGTACTCAAGCTCATCCTGCGAGAACTCCTCGCCGCGCAGGAACAACTTGCGCATGTGGAAGCGCGCGCCGAGCTTTGTCGTGGCATTCTCGCCCGAGAGCCCCTTGGTCCAGTGGCCGAACGGCGATGATTTCTACATCTCGCCACCATAATCCTTTCATGTGAGCGATACACTAGTAACGGAAGACCTAAGCAGTACGCTGCATACTCACTTTCCCCATTATCTCTGTGACGTCTCGCAGCCTGTAAGCTGATAGATTAGAGACCAAGTACATACCATCAGGGTCACATTTGCTGTGGTAGTGCACATACACACACCACCTGAGTGAGCTTCAGTCAGAATGGTATTGTATTTATACCCATAGCTTTTGTTATTTATACAAAGTAGGGGTTCAGTGTTGGAGGTTCTGCAGCACCGCATAGGCCTGGAGGAGGTCTTCGTAGAGCGCCAAGAACTTGTCCTTCTCAATGCTGAGCTTCAGACTCGACGCAGAGCTCTTGAGGTCGAGTTCGTTTCTTTTTATGTTTGGTTGTTTGCCACTTTGTACAGAGATGGCGCACTCGAGCGCAGGTTGGTCTAGCTCAAGGTTCACCTCGATCACCTGGACAGCAGTAGTTGGAGTAGAAAGAAAGAGCCGCGAACAATACAGTAGTGAGCACTGAATCTGTTCTCAATCGCACACGAAATAAGGACTTTGTGTCTCACCTCGTCCGTGTTGGAAGCTTCGTGAGGGCGGATCCGCCAGTCGATCTTTCCGATATGAGGGAACTGTGAATGCATGAACCAAGACAAGGCATAAATTTCTAGTCAGCACGTGACAGGCAAGCACGAGGAACTCACTCTATGACAAGAATAGAGGTTAACACCAAACAAGTCGTCACCTTGAAGCTGTCGCTTTCCAGCTGGCTGCGGATTTGAACGCGCTTCGCCTCGTACACTTGAGAGATGGTCTCAACCACACTTGCCTCTAAACCTACAAAAGACATTCACAGTGATGCATTACAAGTTAGAACGCTTTGTATCACTTCAGACCCCTCGCTAATGACCTCGCTTCATCCACTCACTCACCCAGCTGCTGCAGTTCGAGAGCAAAGTCGGCGCTGCTTACGTTGTACTTGGCTGCATATCGGAGAAGAAACTGCAGCACGGCTACGACAGCCTAATGAAGAGCAATGCGTCCAAAAGCAAGAACAGTTCAGCAAGCGGGAACAAAAGTTCGCTCAACATGACACCACAGTCGCTCAGCAGCAGTATTTCTTCGAACCTTGGCTTCTTTTGGATCTACAAAGAGCTCCGAGATCCGCTCGCCCCTCTATGCGTACATTGCACACACAGATAAGCACCCACATTCCGTCATCCCAGGTTCCGATTCCTTTACGATGTAGACTGACTCCGTCAAATGGAATCAATCCTCTCACTCACCTGCTTGGTAATGTCGTCCCCGATCTCTTCACAGAGCGCCGTGATGTCATAGCCACGCGCCTGTAGAGCCACGTACAAAACAACTGGCGTCACCAACACACACAAATGCACACCACTAGCACAAGACCAACGTCACCGTATGGAGTGCAGTCACGCGGACCGCCACCATCAACAAACGACACGTACCAACGTGGTGAGTAGCGGGATCTCCGCCAGCAGCCAGTCGGGCGGCTCCAGTCCGCCACAGAAGCGAAATTTCTACCGCCAGTACACACCATACGCACAGCACACATCCAGTGAGCAACAGTATGATAGAGCGCACAATACGCATCAGGCCTTGCACTCCCAGATAGGCAGACACACGCAGCATTTCGTACCATTGCTGTCGTTAGTTTTTCGCGTTGGAGTTCTTCGATCTTTGATTTTCTGTCCCACATTTGAATTGAACTAGCATGAGAACGAAGAATACTGTAGGACGCTTGAATAGAGCGCTGCTTAAGAAGTTTGACAAGCAAGCAGACTGCGGCGAAGAGAATCTCTAAATGGCTCACTTGTGGATAGATGGTGTTCCTCGGATAGAGATAATGATGGGAGTCATGAATGGAGAGAGCAAAAAGTAAGCATATGCTTGGATGGTCATGTAGCTAAAATATAAAAAAAGAAAAGATGAGGGAGCAATAACTTCTCATATCACCCGTACTCACTCACGCTGCCTTGGAATAGCGACAGCGGACGTTCATCAAGGAAAGGCGTCCAGTCCAAAAGAAAGAGGACTTTTTGCCAGTTCGACATCCCGAGTCAATGAGTAGGGTCCAATACGATCATCAAAGTTATTGAGATTGTCTACATTGGAAAACCAAGTAGAAAAGAAGGTACTATAGAAAAGATCCTGTGTAAGTACGGTCATGGTCTAGATCAACAGAAAAGAGCTTAATAGTATATACTGAGTGATAACCGCGCGAAGTGGTGTGGTATTTACTCTCACTTTGCATCTATTTTATCTAATCAGTCAAAAGACATACAAGTTTTTGCGTCATTTCATTGGCTATAAATAAAAACCGTCTAATCATTCGTTATAATTATGAACAGATCCTGAAAGGATGCAGCAGTGGTCAACGCACCAACACAGACAGTAGGTGAATGCATTCTGCGTCGCCCTCAGACAACGAAGCTTCGGAATGCAGCTACATTCATCACAACCCAAGCGCTTGCGTTGCGTAGGAGCTAGGAAACCCTGCAAGAATGGAACTAGGACAAATCCTCGCTATCGCCAGGGCGCTGCTGTATCCACGATTTCAACCTCTGCTCACTTCCCCATCCTGCAATGCTTGCGGTAGCTGCAGGCGAAAATTACACAGCAAGCCGTATGTCTGCGACTTTGGTCGATGGCGATGGCGCGCTCACACCACGCGCGCAATCTTCGATACACTACAAAACCACAAAGCTGGATCAAGCGCTAAATTTGACTCGTCTAACTTGGATCCGGTCCAGAATAGCTGCTCGCTCATTGCGCTCCCTCCCCACCTTGCTTGGTTGCCTTTTGAGTACTGAAGATGATTTTACATTACACACCGTTTGAAATTCCAAGGCCGACTTTGTCGCTGCCATGCCACAGCAAGCGATGGTCGCATCACGAAAAACCACCAGAGCTACCAGCAGAGCGGAGCATTGCTCTGCTAGTGGAAGCCGAGATGAAGACGAGGACTTCTCCTCCTGTGAGACCCACGACTTCATCACGATGCTCATTCAGGACTGGCTCCAGGTATCCAACTTCCGACTGACGCTACGGTGCTTTATCGATGAGTCCAAGCAGCTGGACAAGGAGCTCCCAGGTCCCGACAAGTGGTATAGCATGACCGAACGGCTGCAAATGGATCAGTTCAGCAGACTCGGATTGCCGCGCAAGACACAGGGAGACCGTGAAATGAAGGGCTCAGTACCACCATCCTCCTCATCTCCATCGTCCTCGTCGCTTTTAGAGTCTGTTGTGCGCTTCACAATAGCAGAGAGGCAGCGAGAGTTGCAGCGGAATCGCCACCAACAGCAACAGCAGCAACCTACAGTTCTCGTGAGCAAGCGGCTGATGCAGGTGAAAGAGCTCAAGCTTCTGAGCAAGCGAGGGCTTTCCCCCGCAGCTTCATTCCCGACACTTCGAGAAATACCTGGGAGCAATAGCTCGAATGGGAAATTGTCAAGCGGGCTGCGACCAAAGTCTGCCGCTGTCTGCAGCAGCACGCCGGAGTTCATCGCGCGAAGTCTGCTTGGGATTCAAGACCCATTCCCTGCCAATCAGTCGTCGCCAAGCAAGAATGAAGAAATTACGAGAAATGTAACAGATCTGAGAGTCCAGGCGAAGGTGAGACCGATCAGTGCTTCGGGAGCCCTCATCACTCTAAACCCAGGTTCAGTTTCAAGGAGAAGCTCGTCGATAAAGCCGCTAAGCTCCCACTCCAACACTTCACCGCCGCAACACACATCTCGTACATCCCCGCCGTCACAGCAGTGCAAGTCCCTCAAAGCTGAAAGTGCAAGCGACAGTTCCTTTGCTGGCCCGAGAGAGCGTCAAGGAAGCCGCACGTCGACCGCTGGTCTTCCGTTGATCGTCGAAGACAAACTTGGCAAGCAGGCAGTCGCACAGGTGAGTGGTCTTGACGACGACTTTGATGAAGAAGAGACCGCCGCTGGTCCCGAGACGCCGGCTCTGGACCTGGAAGAAATGAGCGAGGAGAGGATAGTCGCTCAGTTCTTGTCGCTCGATAGAACTGCAATCAAGAAGCTCCGACGCGTGCTCGCAAAGTCGAACGCGTGCACGCAGGAGTTTGAACGAGCGAGGCGAACGATTGATAAGATCCAGACGAAAGCAAAGCTGCGCCAAGCTCGACGAGTGCTTTCAGTCGAGCAGACGCAGCTGCTGAGTAATTCGACGGATATTCTGAACAAAGAGCCATGTTCACTATGTCAGCACATCTTCCTGAAAAAGAATCTCATCATGCGAGTATCGTACAAGAGCATTTTGGATCTGCGCAGATCCTGGAGCAAGAACAAGAAGAAAGAAGACCGAGAGCAAGCGCAGCTTGCAATTGACAGTGAAGGCATTGGCCATACGAAGGTGTGTGAGCCTAAGTCTACAAAATGCAATGAGAGCAGCGATCAAACCGAAGAGAGCGTCTTTGACCGAGCCCAACAAGCACATTTGTACGACGAAGTCCCGATTTGCGCGTTTTGCTCGCAACTGGTGCTACACTCCTCATCATATCGGGTACACTTGCATGTTTGCCAATCTCAAGGCTTTATCATCTTGACTATCCCCTATTCTAATCGCTATACGGTCTGTGTGTGTGCATCATTTGTACTCTGCTCCAGCCTTCACCAGCTGCAGTGAAAGCCCAACTCGCAGAGAACAAGCGCCAAGCGGTTGAACAGCACAAACAGAAAGAATCAGCCCGCGTCGCCGATCTGAATCGCTGCGACCCGCTAGACTTTGACTCCTATCGGCTCAACAACGACGACGATGACGACAGCGACGTGGAGGAGGTGCTGGAGTTTGACGCCGACGGCCGGCCGCAGGTCACGAAGCGGAGGCGACAGAAAACGGGGCGAGTGCCTGCGCAGCTGGGCTTGGTTTCGAAGCGAATCCACTACGATCAGCTGCGAAGCCAGACGCTTCCGTCACTTAACAACAAGGAATGGCAGGTGATCAGCTAATTCGTAGTGGTAGATCATTAAATAAACTGGAAGCTTCACAATTTGACAATCTCGAAAAGTGTAGCCATCTGTCTGGTGGGCAATGACTTTCACAGTCACTGTCAAGCCACCTGTGTGTGCAACACGTGTAACCACACCCAAGATAGTGATGGTTGTGCTTTTGGGTGTTGGGTGCTGTCTCTATCCTACGTAAGATTCCGTGAATCCAGCTGTTTCCTTCATGTCACGCCTTTTCTGATTGGCAGAAACTGTCGATCATTCGTGGATAGGGGTTTGTCTCTCCCTATTTTTAGATTGCCTGCAACTTTCATTCGGGACCACCCCATCAATGTCGTTCTTGCAAGCAATTTTTGCAAGCGAATCAGGGATAGGCTGCACTAAAAAACTGGGGGAGCCATTTTCAGTCACACACAGTCAGTTCGGCATTGGCCAAGTGCGGGGAAAAGCAGAAGAGAAGCAGAGCAGAGCAAGATGGTGTCCAAAGACGAGAGCAGCGGAAGCGGAGACACCTCGGCCGTCACGGCAGCCGCCAGTGTGAACGGCGGCAAGAAGAAGTTCCTCGGCCTCGGCAGCTACCTGCCCAAGGTGCCGTCCTCCCTCTTTCAGAAGAACGGCGCGCCCGCCACGACGAATGCAACGAGCGCGGAGGACCCCGCCGACGAGATCAAAGACCTTCCTGAATTCCCGGACCGCCGCTCGAATGACTCAGATCTCTCGCAGCAAACGCAGCAAGCTCAACAGCAGCAGCCTCAGTCCGCGGCGGCGTCGGCGGCGGCTGCGTTCCGGCGCCGTGGCATGTCCATTGAGCAGATGGGGAGCACGCTCTATCGCAGGATGACCATCCGCCAGAGCAGCACATCGTCGGCGACGACGGATGGCAGCCCGTCGAGTCGATCGTCGCTGACTGGTGCGGGGTCGAGCTTTGGCGGCTCAAATGCGCCGTCGCCGCGCTCGGACCCCAACTTGAAGGCGCGTCGCGGCGCGTGTGTCGCGACCAAGTTTGGCACCGGTGTCGTGGTTGATATCCGTCTGGACGACGGATTCTACATTGTGCAGCTCGTACCAAAAAGCGTCGCGTACTTGCGTGAAGACATGATCATCCGCGAGATCAAGTCGGTGGTAGGCGAGCGTGTAAAGACGCGCTGGGGACTCGCGACGGTCGAGCACTACTATGTCGAGGACGACATGTACAGCATCGCGCTCGACTGGCGCTGGGACGACGACCACGTCTGGCGCATGAAGGCGACGACCAAGAAGTTCGAGAAGATCAACGTGCGCGGCTCGATCATGCAGAACACTAAGAACATGCTCTTTGAAGGCTACTCGACGATCCGCGGCAGCACATCCACGGGGTACGCGAACGTGGTTGCGCGCCTCAACACTCCAGCGATACCAAAGAGGTCAGCATCTACATAAACAAGAGAGAGCGGCTTTCATATATGTATGTGTGATTATATACTAATGCCTCTGTGTGTATGTTTGTGTTGCTTGTCTATTTTGTCTCTTCTGCTTTCACCATCTCCAGACAAGGCTCCCAGAACCTTGGCAAAGCGATCACGCCGTTTGGGGTCGGCACAATTTTGGAGGTCCGCCCCGACAGGTTCTTTGTCGTGAAGACGCCGTGCGGCGCGATCGGCTACTTCCACGCCGACTTTGTCAAGTTGTTGCAGCGTCGCACGCATTTTGCACCAGGGGACCGCGTGAAGACGCCGTACGGCCCAGGTGAAATCCTGGTGTTCCGAGAGGAAGACGAGACATACGAGGTCAAGCTTGACATGATTCACTATGCCTCGACTTCCACTTCGAGTGGACCAACGCTCTACATCAACGACATGCACGCCGAGACCCAGTTGTCGTTTGCTTCTGCGAGCAGCGGTAACAACAACAACCGGCTGTCGTCGATTCTCACCCTCACGAAAAATTCGGTATTCTCAGCTGGTGCGACCGTGAGGGCATCTGGACTGACGACGCTTTCGTCGGCTGGTGCGACCGTGAAGGCGTCTGCGACTGGAGGACTCACGACGCTCTCAACAGTCAAGGCGAAGGTGTCGACCATGGCGACCATCAAGCTCACGTACGTCTATCCTTTTAATGACGCTGTCGCCTGTAGCAGTTGGATTGGGTTTTCTCATTTCTCTTTTGTCATGTCATTGTCATCTCTACAGAAAAGCTAAGTTCCAGAAGGGCGAGCGCGTGGTGACAAAGATGGGCTCAGGCTTCATCGTCGAGGCGCGTCCACTTGAAAAGATCTACGAGGTGTATCTTCGTCGCCTCAAGTTTACTGGCTATTTCCACGAGTCTGCGCTGTCGCCGTTCCCGTACGAACGTGTGACGCACTTTGTGGTGGACGGACGCACAATCCCAGCGCCCGAGATTCCGCGCAATGTCTCTGACGTGAAGCGCCGTCAAGTGATCAACGCCGCAATCCAGTCTGCGCGTGAAGGCACTTTTCTCGGAGCCTCAGCACCAGCTTCAGCACCAGCGCCTGCACCTGCACCAGTTTCCACAGCGCCAATAGTAGCAACCGCTGCACCAGTGCTAGCTACTGAAGCTCCAGCGACCACAGAAACTCCAGAGGTTACTGAAATCCCAGCTTCAGAAGTCCCAGTAGCCGCCGAAGCCTCATCAGTAGCTCCTATCAGTGAGGAAAGCGCGAGCGCGGATGTGCCAGCTCCACTCGCTGTTCCTGCTGTGGTCTAAATGCCAGTGAAGAATTCAAGCGGTTTATGTGTGCGTGCCAACTTATATTTCCCCTCACCACCCATCAGCAGCTATCCATACTTCATCGTATGCATAGGAGCTAGTTAGTTAGATACCCGATCACTTTCCCCTCTTTTCAGCAAAAGTAATGAAAAAGACTTGAAATGAAATTCTCACATTTATGCATCACTTAAGCGAGCATGCGGTGTTGCTCCTTGATGATCTCGTGTTGCCGCGCACTGATGCCGATGTACCGCGAGAACGGCACGTTCTCATCTTTGATGCCTTTCTGTCGCCGGTGGTCTGGGTACGAGAAGATCTTGAGCGATGGGCGCGGCGCGCCATTACCTAAGCCATTGCCCTGTTGCTGCTGTAGCTGCTGCTGGTAGTGGTGTCCTGCCGCCGCGTGGTTGCTGCTGTTGTTGTTGCCTGCCGACACCGTAGAGCTCACAAGACCGTACTTCTTGCGCATGCGGACGGCTTCTTTGTACTGCTTCCTCCAAAAGAGCTCATTGTTCTCCTTCCGCTGGTACGTGCTCTCGTGGTCGAAGCGCTCGTTGCGCGGCACTTCGATCGCGCCACTGCACCCGAGCATCATACTCGTGGACCCTGAAGACGAACCAGCGCCACCAGGAGCAAGAGTAGCGTATCCCGGAGCAAGTGATGCCTGGGTGCAGGGCATCGCCATGCCTGACGCATAGTAGCCACCCATACTGGACCCTGTCGGATGCACTTTCCAGCTGATGCGATTGCCACCACCACTTCCATCCTGCAAGTGCATCCAGCGAAACTCTTTGATCAGCGCTTCAGCTCTCTCTAGCTGCACACGATACTCGTTCCGCTGCTGGAGCGCTTCGTTGAGCGCAGTGTCCTTCACGCCTACTAGCTATGTAAAGCAGCATTCCATTTTAGCACCGGGATGTTAGTAAACTTACTCCTGGATCCACTACCAAACAAGAAGATAAACGCACCTCTCGCAGCTCATGCAGCTCATCTTGGTGGGAGCAGCACCCTCCACGGTGCTCAAACGCGTTTTCGCCATCATCATCATCATCGTTATCACCACAGTGCCGACAGAAGAGTGTTCTCGCAGCACCGCGCTCTGTCAGTGACTTCGGCTTGTTGCCCACGTATTCTCCAAGTTTCTTGTACGCGTGCAGCAATTCTAGCTGCTGATTCTCAAAATCACGCGTCAGAATGTCGATCGTACTCGCCATCTCAAGCACCTGGCGATGGGCGTCTAGCGCGTCTGCGCTCAGCCCGATACCGCAGCGCTGCTCACCATCCGGCATTTTGCTGTCGCCGCGCTGCGCTTGCTCTTCGTCTGGTGCATCTCCACAACACACACCCCATCTCATGTCCCCAACGGTTGGTGAGCGACGCTCGCCTCGCATTGAATCTCTCGGCTTCTACGAAGCGCACGCGATCACAGGATGAGCACACTCTGGGTTTGCGCGGAAAGAGTCTAAATACGCCTCACACGAAGGCTCTGCTTTCCCTGCTCGCTCGCGCTCACCCGTATCACCGCGGGCCAGAAGACCTCCTCCTCCATGAAGAGCTCGTAATTGCCTTTTGCGTATCATCCTGACAAGATTAAAATCGCAATTATCAGAAAGCCAGAAATAGAATAGAATGGAGGAAGCCACGTCATGGTTAGGTACACTGCACCACAGCATTAATGCGGTACAGCGTACCGCTTAGCAAAACTGTACCGGCTTTGGTGGTACCCAACTGTTCCCCCTTTTCCTCCACACTGACTTCCAAGTCGAATGTAGTGGCGTGTCATTCAAATAGGATCGCTCACTCACTCCATTTGCTGAAGCTCTTCAGCTCCGACAGCTCTCGTTCGCGCTCTCTACGTGTGCGCCAAGTGCTTCCAGACGACCACCAGCAGACCAACGAAGAGGGGAAACGATATGAACCGACGCGCGCATGGCATGAGCAGCTCGCTGCTGACGCTCCTTGTGGTCACGCTGCTATGCTTCACGGGGAACTTCGCGGCGCCGAATGAAAATGGTGGTGGCATTGCGCCGCAGCACCGCGTGACGCTCAAAGTGTACTTCCGAGCGTTCTGGTGAGCGATACAGTGGAGTGCTGATTGTATTTGCATTGCGTTGTGAGTACTGACTATCTTGTTGGATTGTTGCGTTGGTGATGTGATTGTGTGCATGTAGCCCGGCGTGTCAGTGGTTTGTCGCCGATCCGCTGCTGGAGCTTGTGCGGAATGAGCAGTATGTACGCCGCACTTGGCTTTGCTGTTTTTATGTTGCTGCATACGCTGTCGTCCTAATGCTAATATGATTGGTGGTCTGTGTTTTGTGCTTGCATGGGTGCTTCGTCTGGCATCCAGGTTTCGCAACGTGCTCGATCTTAAGTAAGTTTTTGCCTGCTCATCTCTTTCGGTGGAGAAGAAAGAGCACTATTGCGTTGATGATATTTACCAGTGCGTCTCGGCATATTTATCTATACAGGCTATTCCCTGCTGCGGGCATGACGGAGGAGCACGGAGAGCTCATTTGCGAAGGCGGCGCGCTCGAGTGCACGGGGCACCGTCTGGAAACGTGCCTGATCGACAAAGACCGCAACGACGTCGTCAAGTACCTCGGAAACGTTGCGGTGCGTGCGCGCACAGCCGCCTCTCATGCGAATTGCCTGGATATTTCATCTTTAACAGCAGCGATTGTATGTATGATATGTTTTCTTTCTTTGGAAAACAGTGCATGGAGGGCGACGGATCTGGTCGTCCAGGCGATTGGAGCGAGAAATTGAAGAACTGTCTCCCGCCCGAGGAACGCGCCGAGGTGGACACTTGCTACAAGACGAAGGCTGATGACCTGCTGCGCGAGGTAAATCTATTGTGTTAATTGCATACTCGTTCAGCGCGGCGCAGTGGGACTATTGTGCTCATTATCATGCGACTCTTTTATTTGTTTCTCTCTCCCTTTCCAGATGATTCGCAAGGACAAGGCTGGCAGTGTTGACTGGATGCCATTCGTACGTACCCCTTTATGAGAGTGATCGATTTTACTAGCAGGCCGTGGCCATTGCGTGCCGGATACTAAACGATGTGTGTGTCTATCTGGTTATTGTTGCTCGTGCGCTTTTATAGACGGTCGTTGAAGAGAAAGTGCTGGGCTCCGAGTCGGAAGGTGTTGGCTTGGGCGAGCTCCAGGCCAGCGTCTGCTCTGCGTACAAAGGACCGAAGCAGTTCTACCCACAGGCGTGCTCGAAACTGGTCGGCGGCCAGAAACAGGTGGCCGCTGATGTTCAGGACGACACGGCCGCCGAGGCGCCTGTGAACAACGCAGCGCCTGCGACGCCCACACTCGCTGCTGCTGCAGCTCCTGCTGACGCTCAGACAGCAGAAGAAGACGAACTGGAGCTGGAGGTGAAGGAAGAAGTCGCATCGCCGACGGGGAAGCTGCGTCTCGATCTCTACTGGCGAGCGTTCTGGTAAGAGATTGTTGATAGAATTGAACGATGTATGGCTTGGCACTAAGACACTGAGCTCATATTTATCTTGATTTATTCTCATTTCTTTGTATTCTAGCCCTGGATGCATGGCGTTTATCGGCAACCCGTTGCTCCAGCTCTTGCGCAATGAACAGTACGAATGTTTGGTGAATAGCTTTCCTAATTCGATGTCTATCTACCTACTAATCTACCCATTTTTGTGTATTCTCTTCCGAAATTTGTCGGCAACAGATTCCGAAACTCGATTGATTTCAGGTAAGTTCTACATGCTCATAGGACGCTGTTGCATTCTGAATGTTGCCCTACTAACAAGGCCGTACAATTATATTTTTTTGCTGACATTATTACTATGTGTAGACCTGTTCCAGCTGCAGGCACATACCTTGATGAATCGGGCAAATTTGTGTGCAGCATGGGACTGGTCGAGTGCATGGGCCACAAGTGGATGAGCTGCGCCATCGACCTTTTCCCGAAAGTGGAAGAGCTCATTGAGCACTTGGCTGTACGGCTTAGCCTGTAGCCTGCTTTCTATGATAGCTTGCTGTCCTCTTATCTAACGACGACACTCTTGTTCCCGTGTAGTGTATGGAGAGCAAGGATAACAAGGGCGTGACGTGGTCCTTCGTGGTCAACAAGTGCTTCCCAGGTGAAGGCGCCAAGAAAATGCAAACGTGTTATGACACGCGGGGCGATGACCTCCTCAAGAAGGTACAAATACCACCCAATGTCTCAAGCGAGAGGCCAACGCATTCTGATCACTTGTGAACAACTATTTCTAACCTCTGCGTTTGTGTATGATTTTGTTTCTGTAGCATATCACAGAGCGAGAGAAGATTGACGTGCTCTGGGTGCCATACGTACGTATTTTTCGCATTCTTGAAAGCTGTTGTCCGCTTGGTACCATCAAGGGTTTTGTGTGATGGACCACAGCTGACGTGTTTGGCTGGTAAACTGTGTACTCTTGCGTCTGTGAAACAGGTTTTGATCAATGGTGCGCCGATTGGAGATGCGCGTCACGGTATCGGCTACAAACAGCTCTCAGAGGAAGTCTGCAAGGGCTACTCTGGGCCCCCTGAAGTACGTTTCTCTTCCATTTATTTTCTCTACAACTGGGTAGGTGGGTAATATTTGCTTGTTTCTCGTGCTTTCTACCATTATAGTCGCGTCCGAGTGAGTGCCAACCAAAGCGCCTCCGCGTTGACGCAGCCGTTGAGAAGGCCGAGAAAGCCAAGGAGACCGCGACGGAGCCAGTCATCAAACCATGTCCTCCAAAGAAAGACAAGAAGCCAGCAACAGCAGCGGCGGCTTTCCCAGCGGACGCTGACGAAGACGCGCCTGGAATTGGCGCGCGTATCGAGACGGATATTCAGAAGGCGAACGCATTTGCTGCGAATAACAAGGACGGCAAAGCTCTGGGGAACGACAACCTCGACGCCGCGAGCAGCTCGTTCAGCGGCCCGGCGCTCGTGGTGCCAGGTGTCTTCCTCGTTGTCGTCGGTTTTGCCGCAGTCCGATTCTTCTCGGGAGACCACAAGAAGGACGCATAAAACTGGAAGTGGACGAACGTGTTGGGCAAAGCGCGGTTGTGGCCATTGTGTAAACAAACAAACATCCATAGATGTGGAGAAACCAAATTTGAGAATGGACCAGCGGCGAACAGAACAACACGAATGTGTATTTGAACATTGCTTTTTCGCCTTCTTCTTTGGATTGTGTAGCCAACCAAACAGAGATCCTGTTCACTGTGACTTTGTTTACCCTCGCAAAGCGAACTCAATCGTCAAGTTAGCTGCACGCTGAATATCTACACGCCTTCATCGTCGTCATCCGAATCGGCGTCCTTCTTGGTTTTCTTAGCGTTCTTCTCAAGGTCGTCATCGTCAGACTCCACCTCCACGTCGTCTTCCGATGAAGACGAATCGTGTGATGTCGTCGTCATTTCCAGCCCCGTACCGTCATCCGTCATTGGCAACTGCAGAGAGCCACAACCGTGTTAAGTGAGGTGAGTTCGTGACTCACTTCCCATAAGCAAAAAGCCGTCAAGATTGTAGAAAGAAATGTGGGACGCACCTGCATGGAGAACGCAAACTGCGAGCTGTTCTTCGTCGGACGCCAGATGAAGCACATCGCAGCCGAGACAGTGAAGTTCAGCACGGGCCACGCCACAAGCTGCATCCACTCCCACTCGACGTCCCACTCAAACACTCCAAAGCGGCTACATATGAGAGAAAGACAGAGCCAAAACAATACACAGCACTGGTTAGTGCATCTCCGCCGCGGCAACTAACACAACAGCACTGAATACAAACCTCTTACCTGCACACTGCGACGATCGTGAGCAGCGTGAAAAACAGAATGAAGCTCGCAAGCGCCCACGCGAGCGACCTGTACATACCGAGCTTGGCAAACTGCTTCTGGTCACCCAGCTGCTTCAAGATGCGCTCAAGGGAAACATGGATCCACATAATGAACGTCAGGTTGCAGATCAGCTGGACGAACGACCAGAGCGTGGGCTTCTGGCGGAACTCGGCGCCGCTCGACGTCCCGCGTGTCACTTCATCGCCGACGCCCGACACCAAATACGCGATCGAGAGCAGCGAGATCACAACCACCTCCGAGCGGCTGAGCGCGTTGCGTACGATGCCGTAGCCCAGGCACACGACGAGCAAGATGATGCGCGCCAGCGTGCGCACAAGAGCCTGTTCGCATGATAGCAACGACATATTAATACCCCACATTCTTAAGTTTTGTGACCTGCTTGGCAGAATCTACAATACGTACATCGAAGATCACTGACACGAGGAAGATTGTTGGATATGGGCAGCACACGGGCTCGCCCGTCATGTTCATCCGGTAAAACGCGTAGAACCAGATGCTCGAGGCGACCGTGCCCATGCAGAGCACAAAGAGGATGCCGTAGTGCAGCTGGATGATCTGCTGGCGGTGGCGGTAGAGCAGAAACGCGAAGAACACGTCGAGAGCGACGTACCCGATCGACAGGAAGCCGCTGAACGGGAGCATTCCGTAGAGCGGCGCCGGTAGCAAGCCATACGGATTGCGGATTTCCATCGTGCCGACAAAGTCGAGCAGCTCCGGCATGTCCGACTCGTCAGCGCACACAAAAATCTGCGAGTCCGTCCATCCGCTCTTGTCGACTTGGTAGTTCACAACCGCGTGGACACTCTCATTCGTGACGGGGAACGTGAACTTTTGCACTTCCGACATGCCGTCAAACTGGATGCCCGTCTCCTGCGAGCACGCGAGCAGCTCGATCTTGTCCGCGACGGTCTCAAAAATCTCGTAGTTGTCCACGTGGTAGAGAAACACCACGAGTCGATAGCCGTTCATGTCTTCCGTCAGGTTCACGCCACGCACATCAAACTACACGAGCAATACAAACAAATCAGAACCAGCAAAAGTCAATTAATGCGCTGCAGTGGTACAACCACAGATAAGAGACATCCATATGTATGCACACACGAGCGCCACTTACGGTGACTGACGAATTGCCTGAGCGCGAGAGCACAGGCCCTTTATTGGACGCGAACATCTTCTCAGCGTGCTGGAATGGCGGAATCCACTCCTGCTTCGCCACGGGATAGATCGACGCGGCGACCTGCTGTGGCACGAGCAGCAGTGACGCGACGGCTCCCAGCATCGCTACCACGAGCGTTCGGTTGATGGCTCCCATGACTACCTGCCTAAATGAACCGCCTTATCACACAGCACACACGCGCGTGCACTCTTGAGCTTGTCTTCCTGCCTTCTTCTGCTTCGTGGTGCGAGATGCGGACTCAAATTTCCAATTCATTCCAGCAGCTCCGTCCGGTTTCTTTCCACTATCCCGAGGTATCAAAATCAAAAGCGGGTGGAAAAACACTCTTTCCTCGTGCTGATTGGCTGAAAACACTCACATCCTCGCGCATTTTTTCCAGTTGTGGATAACCTTAGTCTACCCATTCATTGGTTGAAATGGAATATCTATCACGTTTCCATTGGTCAGTACATTAATTGAAAAGATGTGATTCGCTGAAAACGACGATGTGACAGTTGGAGTCTTGCTACACGCAGAATGCGGAATTGCTCATTGGCACCATCATCTCCAGATCAGGCAGTTCAACTCGTAGACTGCCAGTCTACGAGCTTAAGGAAGACGAATGATGTCGATGGACGCGCTGACGACCGCTGGCGCTGTGCGGCGCCGCTGGCTGCCGCGACTGCTGCTGCTACTGGGGCTGTTCGCGTTCCGCAAGGAGAGCCTCGCGCTCTCGTCGATCCACGAGGTGCATGGCAAGACGACTGGTTGCCGGTTCACGGAGCGCATGTTCGCCGACGGACACGGTCCGTTTGGGATTGGCGGGCGCTCCACTGTCGCGGTGGACGCGACGATCCGCACGCTGCACGACGGCGAAGTGTCGGACACGATCAGCGTGCACCGGCTGCGCGACTACTTTGACTTTGGGATCGTGCTCGTGAGCTACTCGGATGTCGACCGTTTCAAAGACATTGACGAGCACTCAATCTGCGCGCGCAACTTTTCCGATCCAGAGGAAGGGAACCACGATGGGATGTTGCATGGTGAATTCCGCGCGATTGACGAAGACACGGTATTGAGCATCTCGTCTGAGTTCCATCCTGTGCACAGCGGGCTGCAGGTCGTGCTCATGGTGCCCTGCTGGAAACAGAAGAGCGAGTCGTTTGGCTACCCGGTGAGCACGACCGAGTTCACCAACTACCCAATGGTCGACCCGCTACTGAGCATGGAAGCGACAATCTCGTTCCGTAACCCCTATGGCTACTTGCCAGCGCTTCTCTACGGGCTCTTCCCGTTCAAGTATGTGCGTGTATTGCCTTGATATCGAGACTGTTGCGCTTGTGGTTGAACTGATTGCTGACGTTGTGTTTACTTGTGATGCTCCAACCATACAATGCGCTTTGATTATTTTCTTCTTTGCAGCGGTGTGCTGTCGCTGCTGTACGGCTTTGTGGACATCTGCTTCATTTTGCTCATCAATCGGTATCGAAAAAACGCGATTGGCATGCAGTACTTCTTGCTCGTCGTGCTGCTTCTCGCAACGGGTAAGCTGATGTCTACATGAAGGCTAAATGGGCTGTGTGTGGCTGTGCAGCTAGCTTTAATGTTTGCTCGCTTATTGTGTGTGGCTTTGTGTATTCAGGTGAGTCCGTGTCCTGGTTCTTCACGTACAAGATGCTCAACACAACGGGACAAAGAGTGTGCTGCCCGTACCCGAAGATGATCATTTTCTCGACGATCGTGAAGATCTTGGCGGGCATGGTCGCGCGGGTGGTCACAACGCTCATCTGCTTGGGGTATGGTGTCGTGCGTCCGTGCATCTCGTGGCCCGAAGTCTTTGTGGTCTCTGGACTCGGTGTTTGCTATTTCGTCGCTGTTGGGTCGCTTGAGATCAGTCAGATTGTGAGTCAATCGGACGGTGATGCACGACCACCAGCCATATGGGAATTCCTCGTGATTGTGACGAACGCGTGCTTCGGAGGCTGGATTTTCACGTCGCTGGCGCTCACGCGAAAGAATCTTGCGGCATTTGGCCAGGTATGTCTACTTTTCAACATATCTAGTTGTTTGAAATGAGGAATTACGTTGCGACCCAATGTGTTGCTAATCACTGCTGTTGTCTTTGCTACTGTTTTGTGGTGTTGCTAGAGCGCAAAACTGAAAATGTACAAGTGTCTGAGCCATGTGCTGTACGCCTATGTGCTGATTTCATTCTTTCTGATGGCGACTGAAGGCGCAGTGTAAGTTTATGATGTGTTGTGCGCCAACTGCAGTGTGCTGCTCTGTGCGATGTTGAATTGACTAATAGTCTCTATCCTCTATCTTTGTAGATACTCCGGTACCATTATGATGGATTGGCAGTGGATCTGGCTCATTTGGGCAGCAAATCGGCTGCTCATGTTCTCGATCCTCGTGGTCGTGACAATCGTTTGGCGTCCGCGGCGAAACAGTTTGCTGTATGCTCAAATGGATCAAGTTCCAAGCCAGGAGCTCGACACCCCTAGGTCGAATGCGTTCGGCATTGAGCTCACACGGCGCGTCCCGTCGGCTGCAGACTTTTCACACTCGCCGAGACTGAAAGAGGAAATGCACGCAGCGGCAACAGGGGAATCTCTGTAGCGAGTGTGACGACTGGATTGTGAGCTGAAACGTGTGAAGGCAGTATCGTTGAGGGCAGTTTCTAGGACTGGTATGCTCTATAAGTTTTTTCGGTGTTGTGTTTGCTGTCGGTGCAATGCTTGCACCACTTCACACTAGTGCCGTAGGATGGTTAATGACTGATGAGATCGATTTATGTATTCAGAACCAAGCGCAGATGCAAGTTTTTTGTATTTATTCTGTCATGCGATTGCAATGCTCGAGGTGTGTGGTTGGCACGTTGGGCAAAGTAAATTGAAATTCTTCTCGTAGATTTTACTCAAGCACACTCACGTCAAATAACCTGGTGAAAGCAGTTCAGGGTGAGCGATGTGAGTGTGTGGAGCTTTATTGCAGATCAAAGAGTAACATGCAAACCCATATTTACATCAGGCAAGAAAATGGACGAGCCGAGAAGTCAGCTCAGATCGAGCGCTAGGATGTGTCCGACGTATAAATAGTGAGCAGCAGCGCGTGAAACCCAAGGTGTTCTTGCTCAAAAATGGAGATTGAAAGCTAAAAGCGGACCCACCCTGAGGCGTTTGTCTGGCTGTAAGCACACTCACACCAGGGACGTGAAACAAGGTGATAAGAAAGTAGGACGACGAGCTTGGTGTTGGCTATTTCCCCTCCAGAGCTGGCTTGAATGCGCACTGACCTTCTCGTGAAGCGCTCTTTGTGATCATTCGAACGTGTCATCGAGGTGTCAACGTGCGAGCGGCGAGTATCCACGTGCAGCGAGCGATAGAGGGGCGAGGCGTGGAGATAGCTCGTCATCGCGTCCAGGCACGGTGCAACAGGAGAAACAGCAGTAGCAGCAAGAAGCTTTGGAAGGGGAGACCTTCTCAATGACATAAGCGACATCAGGGACTTCAGCGCACAAGATATAACCAATTGCTTGGAGAGTTTCCAGAGGACGCAGACCAACTAAGTCTTATCGAAGCCAAGATAGAGAGAGCCTTGAGGAACGAAGGAGAAGGGAAGCAGAACGCGCGCGATTATCTGTGGAGCTCGTAAAACAACGCGAGTGACCTTGACGCCGCCCCGAAGGAAGAACACTCCTTGATGGTCAAGGGGCTTAGTCGCCAATCTGTTTATCCGATGGAAATGACCAAGAATGACCCTCACGTAGCCCCAGTTGACGACGGTGACGACGATCACTCGAGCCAACACACCAGAGACCAAGACACTCAGAATCGAGACAAAGTCGCCGAGTTTTCAGCAGACGGAGTGCCTAGAGAGATCCTGTCGTCAATATCAGCATCGCCACACTCCCTGTCAATAGATCGAGACGCTGCTAGCAGAAGTACTGGTATGCACGCTACGATCACATCGAATCACCACAGGACCAACGGAGTAATGATACTAGCGAGTTTGAATGACGGCGGTGCTACCACCACCACCAGTGCCAACGCATCACCACCTGCGATTTCCGCAGCGACAACCAAAACTGGTGCTGGCGGACGGCGGCTCATGTTCGCAGACGAAACCGGAGGCGCATTAGCAGAAGTGAATTATTCGAATAGGACACATTACAGCAAACAAACAGGACCCAGTGCACTCAGTGGGCCTGACCGCGCGTGCTGTGTCATCAGCTAGCTACTGTAGCTCGAGCTCGGCTATCAGGTAGCGAAGTGACTGGCGTGTCGGTCTCAATTTTGAGTAGTTTTTATCGCTCACTTTCATTTATTATCAATGCCCATTCACGCTGCTGCTACGGCACCACTTTCGTTAACACTCCTGCATTACGAGGGCTTGCTTTCTCAAGTGGCTTCACAATGGAATCGATCGAATGGAAGCCAACATGGTGGCGGTACCCATTGCCTGGCGAGGCTGAGCCCATCAATATCCTATTGAAATGTGAAGATGGAGTTGGATATGGAGAGAAGGACGCCAAGACAACAAATGAAACTGAGTCTCAAGTGAAACAAGCGCTCCTTGATTCTTTTGATTTTAGCTCACAGCATAATTCCCCATAGTACTAGTATGACGAGATGATCAGATCTACTTGTTGGCCTTGGCCGCCTTGTGGCGAGCGATACGGCGACCCACACCACGGTTCTTCTTGCCGCGGTTCTTCGACTCCTTAATCTGCTTGCGGGACTTCTCGACCTTCTCGGCGAGACCCTGGCGCACGAGGCGGTACTTTGGCTCGAAGCGCTTGGCGTCGTTGACCGAGTCGTACACGAGCGCAAAGCCCGAGGACTTGCCGCCGCCGAACGCGGTGCGGAAGCCGTAGAGGAACACGGTGTTGGCGTCCTTCACCTTGTACATCTGAGAGAGAAGGAAAAGCCACAAAGCGACAAAGTTAGCGATCATAGTCATGCTCGTTCAAGAGGCTCGTAACAGAGTGCTCGGCACAGCCAGAGCAGAGCGGGACTCGAATCGAGTAGAAAGCTGCTTGGCGTCTCCCACGTCTCCTCCACATCACCTCCACCTCCACCACACCGGCAATATGCTTGTTTCTGTATCTGGAAACCTGGTACTGGTCTGCTCCGTACAATCTCCATGATGAGATGAACGTCCACGTTGGCCTCACTGAACTCACATGACACCAGGCTGACTGAATCTGGTAGTTCGTTCTGCAGTTGAATGATGTTGGCGGTTGCGGGACGGCGATCTAAACAGTATTGACCGGTGACTTGGCTAACTGAATTCGATGGTATGGTGTGAAGCACGTCTCGGTTGATCAAGAGAACTGCATCTGGATCGCGGGAGTGGTGGTGACAGGTGGATTGGTGAAGAAAGGAAAAAGCACCAAAGCAGCCTCCTCTGTGTTTCTCGATCGCCTGCTCTCATGCTCTGCCGTGCCTACTGGTGAATGAGAGACTGCTGTTGGAACGAACCTTGGAGATCTTCTCCTGGAGCTCAGCCTTTGGGACATTTGGGCGACCAGGGTGGATCACTTCCACCAGCTACAAAGCACACAAAAGACACGCGAGTGGTTAATACGCTGGCGCTCAAACCGTAGCCATAACATTCACGTAGGAACACGCCCGGTCGCTGACCACGCCACTCAATCGATCGATCGACACCATACTGGCTCCCCTCTTCGACCATCAACTCGACTCTCTCTCATCCGTACGCTCGCCACTGATACGCTAACAGAGAGAGAGAACAACAGTCGCAGGGAAGGGAGCCTGGTGTTTGTCATCATCAATCGCATGCGAGCTACCGTGGTGCCAGCCGATAGAGGAGGAGGTCGACGAGGAGGGACCCATCTGTTCGCCTCGTTCGATTGTCGTTGTCGCCTGTGTTCTCCATCGGCTGTCACGTCCAGACGCCATGCGAGCCGAGCGCGCGTGTTCCGTCAAGACATGCATTCATGCACATGCTGGTGGTGCTTACCATTTGGCGACGCGCCAAGAGCGGGTTGCGCAAGAACTTGCGGGTGCGCACCGTAACTGGAACCTTATCAGCCATAGTTTCTGTTGGTTTTGCTGCGAGAATGGCAAAGTTTCGGGAGCTCGGGAATGGAGGCACTGCTTTCGCCACGGCGGCGAGTGGCCCAGCAGAACCAACCAATTTGCCAATAAGACCCCAACACCACTAACTCACCAGCAGCCAATCAGCGCGCAGCGGGATTGATACCGGTAGTAAACCGGTATTTGATTCCGCGGTATAAACTTTCAGAGGGAGAAAGGGCACTAATTTTAGATTTGTGACGAAACGTGGCAACTGTGACACATGAATTCGCTGCAATAGTGCCAGAATTTGGATCTGCAATAGTGATGTCAATAAATAAATAGTGACTGGCAGCTTTTTGATGAACATCACTTCAAGGAAATGGAAATGGAAATGCATGATGCATGCATGAACCAATCGTTGCCATCCTATGATGCTGTTTGGCTCAGAGTACCAATTCCATACTAGTATTTCTATGAAGGACAGATGCCAAAGCAAGCACCTACTAAGGACTCAAAGCAAGATGCCAAACGCGGCGCTGCAGTACTGAAAGACCCAAGGTATTTGCTCTGTTGTGTTCAAAATGTGCATTCATTGGCGTTTGTTCTTCAGTAACTTTGTCTACTCGCGTCCTGCGAAGCCCACTCTACTACCTTCCTCACCTCTGACCTAATCGAACAAGAGAAATACAACATCGTACATCTCTTAGTTCTTGTTGTAGCTGAGCTTGGCGGCGCGGGCTTCGGCCTTCTTCGCCGCGTTCTCCTTCAGTCGCTCCTCTTCCTCCACCGCGCGCTTCGCGAGGTCGTCCAGGATCGACTGCCGGTACGCCGGGAAGCCGCCGTCGAACACCGTCACGTCCTGGTCGCCGCACACCCAGAGCACACATTCTGTGGTCTCAATCAGTCGGGCGTCGTGCGTCACGATCACGACACCACCGTCGTACTCGCGGATGGCGTCACAGAGCGCGTCGATCGACTCGATATCCAGGTTGTTTGTCGGTTCATCGAGAATCAAGATGTGCGGACGCATCAGGATCAGCTCGGCAATCACGACACGCGCCTTCTGACCGCCAGAGAGCTGTCGATTCTTGATCTCGTGGGCGTGGCCCTCAAGACCAACCTTGCCAAGAAGGTTACGCGCGTCCTGGTACGACTGGTCGTTGAACAGGCGACGCAGGTACTCTACAGGGGTCTCACCCATGGGCAGCTTGTCCACAAAGTGCTGGTTGTACACGCCGATGCGCACACGCGGGTTTCGTCGCACCTCGCCTTCCGTCACGCGCACTTCACCTGTGATCATCTTCAGCAGCGTACTCTTACCGACACCGTTTGGGCCGACAATGCATACGCGCGACGACGTGTCGATACCAAAGTCCGAGTTCTTGAACAAGTACGGACCTTCTCCGTATCGGAAGCTCGCTTCACGCACTTCGAGAATCGGTGGTGGCACTTGCGTGGTCTCGGGGAAGCTGAACTTGACAATGTACTCCTTTGGACGCTCGAGCAGGTTGACTGGCTCGGCGGCCGCCGACGCCGCCTCCGAGGTCAGCGCCTTGCCCTTTTGCGCACGCGCACCAGGCTCGCGCTTCTTCTTCACGATCTCCGTCGCCTTCTTGGAGGACTTGCCGGACGCCTTGAGGTTGCGCAGCTGCTTCTGCTGCTTCTCCCAGGCCTTCTCCATCTGCTTGCGCTTCGTCTTCTCCAGTTCGCGGAACATGTCGTAGTTACCCTTGTAGTGCACCAGCTTGCGGTTCTCCAAGTGCAGCACTTCCGTGCACACGCTGTTCAAGAAATCAGCGTCGTGAGACACCACCAGCAGCGTCTTCTTCCACTTCTGCAAGTAATCATCGAGCCAAATGACGGCGTTCAGGTCCAAATGGTTCGTCGGCTCATCGAGCATGAGCAGCGTCGGCTCAACGTACAGCGCCTTAGCGAGCGAGATACGCATGCGCCAACCACCCGAGAAGTCCTGCGTGGCCTTCTCCTGCATGTCCGGGTCGAACCCGAGACCGTGCAGGATGCGACGCGCGCGGGCTTCCGCAGCCGACGCGTTCATGGTCGAGAGCTGCTCATACACTTCGTTCAGGCGGTCGTCCAGCGCCGAATCCTGCTTGGTCTCAAGCTCTGCGAGTAAAAACTTTTCTTCCTCCAAGAGCGCCCAGCGCTCCGCGTCCGCCTTCAGTACCGCGTCAACGGCGCGGGTCTCGTCAGCCTGTACTTCCTGCTCGACGTACAGGCAGTCGATCTTTGGTGGGATCTTGAGCTCGCCGAGCGCAATCATCTTTAAGATCGTGGTCTTACCCTGTCCGTTCGGTCCCACGAGACCGTACTTGCCACCGGCGTTGATGTGCAGCGAGGCGTTCTCAAAGAGCAACTTGTTGTGCGCATTGATCGTGAAGTTCTCAATGTGAATGTCCGTGGCGTTCTCCCAGTTCGCATCTTCCTGGAACGACTGCTGCGAGACCGAGAACTGCGAGCCGTCGAGCGGGTTCGCGGCGCGCTGGTACTCGTCTTCGCGGTCCACGCGCTCCTGCTCCTCTTTAAGCTTCTTGCGCTCCTTGTTACTCAGGCGCTTGCCTTCTTTCTTCTCTTTTTTCTCCTTCTTCTCCTTCTTGGCTTCGTCGTCGTCGTCGTCGTCGTTCGCAGCGTCTTCTCCGCGGAGCTCGAACGGGAGCTTGGACTTCTTCTTCTTCTTCTTGTCCTTCTTCGCTTCTTCTTCGGCGTCCGCGCCTTCCTGGTCGAAGAACAGGTCCGCCGAGATCATCTTCTTCTTGCTCTTCTTCTTCTTCGTCTCCACGACCTCCGGTTCTGGCGCCTTCTCTTCTTCTTCCACTTCCTCTTCGACCGCAGGAGCCGCCGCTTCTTCCTCTTCTTCGTCTTCATCGTCCGAAGGAGGAGCGAACGCCACGTTCTTCTTGTTCTTTTTGTCCTTCTTCTTGTTCTTCTTCGAGCTCATGCTCGCAGCCACTTGCGTGTATGGGTCGATCTCCTCATCTTCTTCCTCTTGCGCGGCTTGCTGCTCTTCCTCTTCGTCGTCATCGCTCTCGATCGCGAAGCGGTTCGCCTTCTTGTCCTTCTTCTTGTTCTTCTTCTTGCTCACCGCCGACGCCACCTGCGCGTACGGATCGTTCTCTTGCTCGTCATTGTCGTTGTCGTCGTCGTTGTCGCGCGAGACTTGCGAGCCGCCCTCGAGCTCCTCCTGCTTCTGTGCCTTCTTCGCGTTCATCTTCTCCTTGCGCTTCGCCTTCTTGTCCTTGCCGTCATCCGCCTTCACCGCAGCGACAGGGGCGGGAGGGGCCTTCACGGGCTCATCGTCGGACGAGTCGCCTCCGCGGCGTCCGCCTTTCTTCTTCCCACGCGGCGGCATCTTCTAACCAATTAGATGTGTGAATCGATCGCTTCTTGTCTTGGTGGCCGCAATTGCGCAGAGATCAATCGACGTATGCGAGCGGAAATGGGAGCCATACAAATCGAAATGGGACAAATGGTCCCGAATGCGCGCGTGTCGTTCGGGATCTTGTCTTTTTCTCGAAAAAATGGGTTGATTGTCGTATAAAATGGCACCGAATATAAGAGCAAAGTCCGATGTCGCTGTTTTACTTTCACAGTGAAGGCGTGCTCTTATTGTTTTCGGGACGATTTGTCCCGTATCGAACGTGTCTTATTTGGGAAAGTGTCCCCTATTTTGGAGACGACAGCGAGGGATTGTGGGTGACAACAAACTGACAGTGACAGATACTGATAAGAATGTGCGACGTGTGAGCAGCTCCAAGACAATGGACAGGACATACCGTTTGGTGCGCTCCGCACGCGACTTTTGCCGCGCGCACAGACGAAAGCGACTCGATTGGGGACGGATAGTACTCGTCGTCGCTCGAGCCATTGCCGAGCTTGCCATCCCGACCACAGCCCCAGCAGTAGAGTTTGCCCTCACCTAGAAAATCACAACCTCCCAGTGTCAGGTTGCAAGTTGCAAGCGAGCAGATGTGCGAAGGATAGAAACACTATGCTAGGCACTCACTCGTGACTGCTGCAGAGTGCTCTTCACCGCATGAGATATGCGTGACCTGCTTGTCGAGCAATGACGCCACTGGCTCTGGGACGCTCACGAACTGGTAGCTGATCTGGCGAGCGCCGTCAAAGCCTGTCTCGAAAAGCTCATCATTCTCGGTGTCACCCTGGATCATCCATCGACGCGACCACCACAACAACAACGTATAGTACAATAAGAGACATTGAGAGTGTGTGCGCTGAGCGTGACTGAGAATGATGGAGCCTTACCAGGCCGAGACGTCCGTTTTCTCCGTAGCCCCATGCGTAGAGGTGGCCGAACCCAGAGACGCCGATGCTGCCTAGCGTATCTTCCAGATCGACGCCCTTCACGCTCGCCTTAATCTCTTCTCCAACCTAAACAGGCAAACCAACACCAATCCAGGTAGGAAAGAGATTAAACTGAGACGCACAACCGAAAAAACTGAGCTTTGCGTTAACGAAACAAAGCAAATACTTATATACCTCGAATGGGATCATCACGACGGGGATTTTCACTCCTGTCGTCTCTGACGGCTTCTCAGATCCGCTTGAGAACACGTTTTTTCGTAGCTGTATACAGTACAAGTAGGTGAATAGTGAAAGTATTGTGTGATCAGTGCGAACTCCTATTCGTAGCAGCTATTGAATGGAGTATTACCCGTACTGGAGCCTGGTCGATTCGATTTTGACCGATCACAATAGCCTTGGCGCCGAATTTCTGCGCCGCAAGGATCTGCTCAAAGATATAGCCATAATCTGTAAATGAACTCGGTATGTGACACAGCCTGATAATTAAACTCACCTGCTTGCCGAGTATGTCTTCCTTGTACGACAGGATCCCCCAGGGTTTTGTGCTCCCAGTGATGTGATCCAGGAGCAACTCTCCATGCTGACTCTTCCGCACCATGACGGTCGGGATCAGGAAGTCAAAGGCGTCGTCTTCACACGCTTCCAATGCAAACGGATCGGCCTCCAGAAAGTCGAAGACGATCGCGACAGCGGCGGCACCAGCCTCCTGCGCGTCCTTCACTTTCTCCACGAGCGAGACCATGATCATGTTGATCATGTCGCTCAATTCCAGGTCGTCCGACTCGAAACTGATGTCGTCCTGGTCGAATTCGAGCACGACCATCTTGCCCACGATCTCATCGGGTCGCACGTACAGTCGCAGACATTTGAGCTTCTCAGGCGAGTAGAAGAACTTTGTACTGATGCCCGTCTCGTTCAGCTCTGGTCCAAAAGCTGCCGGTACGCACGGGATCTCGATCAATGACAGCGAAGACGATGACGACGACGAAAAGCGCTCGATCAGCGAGATCCAGTGACCCGTTGGGGTACCTCGGTCCATGTAGACGACTTTCCCTATACAGCGCGACAAACTGGTGCGGATGTGCGAGTCAGTGCGGTCGTATACCAAGGAGCTCAGCGCCGCTGCCCCATTCCGATCGGCACTCTGTGCTGCAGCTGAATTCAATAGTGATGACGACGATGTGACCGTGTAGAACCCACCGGAGACCGGCCGCGCGAGGTTCGTGGGCTGCATGCCAAAGCGAGCGCACAGCCCAAAAGTCTTGACGACCACATCGTCCTCTTTGCGTTTCTTCTCGACCGTCAATGTGAACTCGATGCGGCCAGCTGTCGCCAGTGAGTGCTCTTTGCCCGTGGCGATGCGGTCGATGAACAGACTGCTGAGCTCCTGGTTGAGCTGCGGCGTGAACGTGCTCTCCTGCGCGTCTCCACCGCGCCGATGCCACGCCCCCCACTCGTATACATTTTTGTGGTCTCTCGCGACTGCAAACACATGGTTCCCGCCGATCGCGATGCTGCCGATGGGCTCCTTCAGGTCGTCGATCCGCGTGGGCGTGTGCATGTACACGAAGCTGCTCCCGTGGATGTGCTCATCGAGGAAGCCGACCTGGAAACTGTCGGTGTACCCCAATCCGAGCTGACCGTCTGAGCCTTCCCCCCAGGCAAACACGCTCCCGTCTTCGCAGAGCGCCAAAGTAAAGTAGTAGCCACATGCGATCTGGAGCACTCGCATCTCTTCGAAGAAGCTCTTGTCGAGTTGCAGCGGGAGGTCGACGCACGGGTACTCGCGTCCAGTGTGCTGGTCAAACTGTTTCTTGAAGATGTCGCTCGCGTCATGCGCGAAGTCCCCATGACCGAGTTGGCCGTACCCTCCCGAGCCCCACGTGAAGAGCACACCGCTCTCGCTGAGTCCGACTGAGTGGTGGTTGCCCAATGAGACATTGATGATGTTGACTTCTTCCAGGTCCTCTACACGTGTGGGGACCTTGCGGACGTGGCCACTGAGCAGCGCATTTCCATTATTACTCATCGCTGAGTCTACTGTATGAGTTCCTGGATTGTGGTTCTTCCAAATGAAGCCGAAGGATCCTGGCACGCCGGACCCCCATGTGTAGATCTGTCCATTTGACGTGACGGCCGACGCGTGGACAGGACTAACTGCCATGTTCACTACGCGCAGCTCGCTGTTCTTGAAGAACGCTGTCAGCAATGGCGCCGTGAGCTGTCTTGACAGGTCTAGCAGCGGGTGGCCCAGGTGTCCGCGTGCGTTGGACCCAAACGTATACAGAGCGCCGTGATGCGCGAACTTCTCGATCTTGATCTGCCGCATCGTGTCGCGCTTCTTCTTGCGCATCACCACTGCTTCTTGGATCTTCTGAGCCTACAATTGACAATGCACACACAAGGTATGAGCACTAACCACTGCAAAGGAAGTCTAGGCATCAGTGAGCACTACTACATCAAACGCACTGCCTGACTGATCTCCTGCTCGAACTCCAGCTGCTGCTCGAAGCGCAGCTCGGACGCGATCCTGCGGCCGACCATTCCCCGGTAGCAGCGCTGGATCACCACCACGGCCTCCTCTTCGTTCAGGAACTCCTTTTGCACAAAGCACCGGATGAGGTTCATGATCTTGGGCGTTTGCTTGATCCACTGTACGAAGAGCTCGCGCGGCAGGTCCTGCTCCTCCTCGAGGTCGCAGTGGCGGAAGCACTGGCGCGCGAGTTCGCCCACCTCACTCATCGGACAGAGCGTGACGAAGCGTGGGCCGAGCCCCTTGGTGATTTTTGAGAGCCCGCGGATGACCGACTTGAGCAGGATGCAAAGCTCATCCAGCGTGATCGCGCTCGAGCCGTCAAAGTCAAAGATGTCGAACACCGCGCCGACCTTGTCCACGAGCGTGCCGTCCACACACGCGACCGCGAGCGCCGTGAGCACCTCGAGCCCGTTCACGACCGTGCTACTCTTGGTGTTCTGGAACGTGATAAACCATCTCTTGAGCAGGTTGCGGAAGAGCGGGTTGCTGCGCAGCGCCAGCAGCTCCGCGAACTGATCCATCGAGAGGCAGAAGTTGAATGAGAGCTTGCGCAGCTTGCCTGAGAGGAACTCGATCTCGTCCAGACCCCTGCGTGGGTGTACAGTTAGATCGAAAGTTGTGGTGAGTGATTTGGCTGGAGCTGCTCGTACCACCGCATGTGAGCGGCAAGTTTGTTCACGTACCAGACTTGCGTGAGCAGCAGGAAGTGCGGCACTACGGCGGCGTCCTGTTCGCGGTAGTGCACGTGGGAGAAGCGGCCGCCCATCGCAGCGGTCGATGAGCAAGACGGTGGGTCTTGCTTTAGCGCTAGATAAATAGATATGGACAGCTAGAGCTAGAGCTAGTAGTGAGCGCTTGGTGCCAGCACCAGCACATTGCACAAGTGGCACGCACATGAGGTGGCAGCGCGCGCCTTTTCAAGATTTGGCGGGCTTCTAAGTTCGTAAATGGCTTGAATCTTGATTCCCGTTAGGTTCGCCTAGTTGGCTTTCCCATACCAATTGCTATAATGTTCCTGACAATTTTGAAGCTATCCTAAAATTTTCTCGTTAAGGGTATTTTAGTAGCCAGCAATACCATTCAGCTGCATACTTCCTCGAAGCATAGAAATTTTGTTTTGGAGCAAATGTTAATTTGTAGTGCTGGCCAAAGCTGTGAGAACACCCACAAATTTGCGAAAACTTTGCCGTTTTTTGCTTCGAGACTGAAACGTTGTGGAAATGCTCTAATCCAAAAACAATTCAGGAGAGCGTTTTTGGTTTGTTCGGCGGCATTTTAGTTTTTGAGAAAGGGGCAAGTATCAGTTTTGAGAGAGGGACAGAGCTGTGAGGGCACCACGAGAAGGATTTTGTGGCAGTGCCTGCAGCACGAATTGAATGGCGCAAACATTGTCGCGGCGTCACCTGAGCCGTTGGAATGGCCATTGCCCTCTCACTGCGCGTTTTGTGTGCACACAAAAATGGTACGGAAGAAAACTATCAAGCGTCGAGCAACGGCAAATCCACGTTCTCAAGCAGCAGAAGCTGTCGCTTCGCGCGATCGCAGCCGCCATCGAACGGTCCAAGACGGCTGTCGCCAACTTCTTAAAGGACCTCGACGCCTATAGCGCCAAGAAGAGAAAGGGGAAGGCGCACAAACTCTCCGGGCGGGACCGCCGCGCGGTTTTTCATCACGCGACGCTGCACAAGAAGACCTCTTTCCAGATCGTGCCGCTTCTTTCACAACGTGTCTCCGCGCGAATCGTTCGCCGCGACCTCCAGCGCAATGACAACACGAAGTACGTCAAGCGCAGCGCGAAGCCGAAGCTGAAGTCGCACCGTGTCGCCGCTCGTGTCGCCTGGATGAGGACGCAGATCAGAGAGAGGACTGTCTGGGAGAAAGTTATCTTTTCTGATGAAAAGAAATTTAGCCTGGATGGTCCTGATGATTTGCAGTTCTATTGGCGCAATCCCGTAAGGAGAAAAAGACCTTCTTCAGCCGCCAGAACGGCGGAGGATCAGTAATGATCTGGGGAGATTTCTCTGCGGTTGGCATCACGAAAATGGCGATTCTGTCTGGCCGACAAGACGTTTGACTACCACCAAACACTGATTACCCACCTCTTCCCCCTGGCTGACAAGTAGATGGGCGGCTCCTACATTGTTCAGCATGGCAACACGAGTATTCACTCATCAGCCGCGGCGAGAGCATTCCTGAACGACCTCAACATCCCTGTTCTGCCGTGGCCATCGCTCTCCCCAAATCTCAACTCCATCGAGAATCTATAGGGAGACATGGCTCGCGCTGTTTACAGCGGCGGCAAGCAGTACACCACGACAAGCGAGCTCACATACGCAATTCTGCGCGCTTGGCGCGACATACCGACGAGTAGACTTGAAAAGCTCGCCAACTCGATGCACGAGCGTTGTATGGATGTCCTGGAGCGCAGGGGCGACAAAATAGCGTATTGAACGTGTAAATGAAGCTGTATTTCATCTCTGGCGAGTGCGATGTGGACTCAGTGAGCCAACTTTCGTGGTGCCCTCACAGCTCTGTCCCTCTCTCAAAACTGATACTTGCCCCTTTCTCAAAAACTAAAATGCCGCCGAACAAACCAAAAACGCTCTCCTGAATTGTTTTTGGATTAGAGCATTTCCACAACGTTTCAGTCTCGAAGCAAAAAACGGCAAAGTTTTCGCAAATTTGTGGGTGTTCTCACAGCTTTGGCCAGCACTGTATTCACTGTGTGATCAATAACGTGCAACTATTTAGCTCATAACAGATCACAATCGTACATAGGTAGATACGTACTATACTTCTAAATCCCAAGTGGGGCGGTCCACCCACCTCCCCACACACGTGCACACTTCCATTTTTTGAAGACGGCAACAATGGCGCGCGTTGTTGGCGTCACGATGGCCATGCCAGACGGCAGCAATGCGCTGCCAGCAGCAGCGGCAGCGACGACGACGACGACAGCTTCGACCACTACAACGATCGCGACGCCTTCGCCCAGCGAGGACGCGTACCACCAGCTGCAGCAGTCGCCGGCGCTCCCGATGCGCCGGTACTCGGTGGGGAGAGGCCGGACTGGTCGCCAGAGCAGCAAGTTTGGCACCGTCAACTACTCGACCGACGAAATGCGCCGGCTGAACGAGAAAGTGCGCGCTGTAATGCCGCTCATTGGCGAGGACTGGCTGCATGTCGCGTACCAGTTCAACTACATGCGCCCCGAGTCAATCCCGTACCGAGAGGTCGAGAGCCTGAAGCGCAAGTTCAAGAAAATGTACTGTACCCGCTCGTCCGTGAGCGGCAAGCTTCCCGAGTACATCGAAGAAGCCAAGGAGCTGCGTCGGCTCATCAACCTGCGCTGCGAGAAGGCGCATCTGGACAACAGCGACACGCACAGCGACATGGACGCACAGGAGATGGCGACGGGACTGGAGCAGCAGCAACAGCAGCAGCAGGGTGGGAAGGCCGAGTCCTTTGCGGCAGCTCTTGTGGATGCCTCCCAGGGAGCTTCTATCACTCGCAGTGGCAACACCACGCCCAGCGAACATCAAGCTCATGCTAACGCTGGTGAGGCAGAGGCTTCCGAGATGCCTGTGGTAGCGCATACTGATGCGTCTGGTGTTGTTGTCGATGCCCTCTCTACCGACTCGCAGAGAGGAGGGGCAATTCAAGAATTGTCTCAAGAGCCGACGTCGACTCTAGCGAATCAGCAGCAGCAGCCGCAGCAGCAAGTTATCCCAGCAACCTCTGAGCAACAATTTGGATCTGAGGCTGAAGTCAACGACTCGCGAGTCATCGCTGCCAAGCTGAGCGCAATGGAAGAGGAATATCGCCAAGCCATGGCGGCGAGACACCCTGCGCGGGAGTCGGTGGACAGTCTCGTATCGACCGCCACGAGTCTCATGGCATCTGCAACCAGTCAGCAACAACTACAGCACCCACAGTCGCAGCAGCAGGTCAATGACATGGCGACCGTGTCGGCGGAATCGATCACGTCAGAGTCGACTTCAGGGATCATCTCGATGCTCAAGCACAGCATCGAGCGCAAGCGCCGTACCATGGAAGAGCAGATGCTCAGCGAGAGCGAGCGCGTGCGCAAAGAGCGCAAGAAGCGCAAGATGGAGCAGGTGCTGTACTCGATCCACCAGGAGCAGCGCGAGCGTGAGGCGCTGAACGTCAGTCTGGAAGCGACGACCGCCTCGATTCTCGGCGGACCCCAGCACTCTTCATGGATAGCATCGACATCAGGGGCTACTCCTGGTGCAGGACCCGTAGTACAACAATTAGCAGGAGCATCGGCACCACCACTGCCGCTTCCACCAGGAGCTCAGCTCACAGCTGAGCCGTCGATTGGCATGATGGAGATCGTGCTGCAATACATGGTGGCGCAGCAGACGGAGATGGCGCAGCGACTCCAGGCTGAGCAGGAGCAGAGAGCGCGCGACCAGCAGGTGAAAGAGCAGCGGCGGCGTGAGAAAGAGCGCGCGCGGCGGCAGGAGAAGCGAGAGTTCATGGTCGTCATGGCGGCGGTGCTAGAGGACAGGTTCCCCGCCTCGCTCAAGCACCACCTGGAGGAGCCGTCCTTGGAAGACGAGTTTGTGGAAGAGACCGGCGGCAATGGCGAGGATGAAAGTGGTGATGGCGATGGTAGTGGCGATGATGACGAAGTGTCGAGACAGACGAGCTCAACTAGCACAGAGGAAGCAGTCGCGGAGCGCTTTGAGAGCGACGGGACTGAACGTCAAGCCAGCGACGAAAGGAGCGAAAGCAACCACGACAACGAGCCGACTCTGATTTGATGGCAAGGGGTTAGTTTTGTTAAGGAATGCGAGACACACTGGTCGCCATCTGCTCTTTTATTCACAATGTGGGCAAACTGTTGCTGTTCATAAAGTCTCCGAGTGTGCTGCCCACCTTTCGACATTCTCACTGGACTGATAGAGGAGCTCCATTCATCTACCACTCGACTCTTTCCTTAGGGCAAATCTAGAAATCCTGGTCGGAATCCGAGTTCGTCTCGGAGCCCGACCCATGGGATCTAGACTGCGAGCCGTCCGAGTTGCCCTCGGAGCCGGACTCGTCGTCGTTGTCGATCAGCTCTGCCGAGTCTGCGACAGACACTTGGTCCGAGTCCGAACCGCTCTCGCCGTCATTGCCGAGGCTCTCGTCGCTCGATCCGTCGTCGTCGTCACTGCCGCTCTCATCAGATCCGCTCTCGTCATCGACCACTTTCTTCTTCGCGCCTGCACCTGCTCCTCCTGCTCTTCCATTGCCGTTTGCAGCTGCACCTCCAGCGCCAGCTGCAGCGCTGCCTTTGGGTTTCTGGTTACTGTTGCTTGCTCGTCTCCCACCATTGTTGCTACTTGCGTTTTTACCGCCTGCTCCACCCGCACCGCCCTGGTTGCTGTTGTTGTCCGTGGCGTCGAGCAGCGAGTTCTCAATCTGGTCTTCCTGCTCACCACGCAGGATCGCAAGCTCGTCGTCTCGGAATTTCTTCTGCAGCTTCTTGAGTGACCGATCGTTCTCTGCGAGCTTCTTCATCTCGCGGCTGTTGTGCAGATCCAGCTCGCGCTGCAGGTAGTCGAGATTCCGGAAACGCTCGCAGTAGATCTGTATAAATGCGTACACACAGAACAATGTCTTAAAATCAGATCTGCAGCATATCCTCCTGGGTCAAGGGTTACCAGTAACATACCGCATACTGTCGCTCCAATTCCTTCTCGAGCTTCTCGTACTCATCCATGAACGCCGGACGCACGTGCTGCAGACTCTTGAGACGCTTCTCGCTTCGCTCGAGGTCCGTTTGCGCTTTCTTGATCTTGGACGCGAGTGCTTTCTCCTCGGCCTCGAGCTCTTCACACTGGCGCTCGGTCATCTCGACACTTTCCTGCGTGTTCTGCAAGATCTCCTTCACACTTCGCTCCAGGTACTTCTGCTCGCTCGAGTTCTCGCTGTTGTTCGAGATCGCATCGAGAAACCGCAGCGCTTGCTGCCTCGAGTCGCGCACGTCGAGCTCGGCTTCGAGCAAATCGTAGAGCTTCGCGCCGCTCTGCGTGATGTCCGAGGAGAGCTGCCGGGTCGCCTTGGGGTCCTTCACTCGCGAGCCCAGCAGGCTTTTCACCGACACGTCGTCATCGTCGTCGTCCGCCTCGAGCTTGGTGACGTCGATCCGCGACGCCTCGTAGAGCACGCGCGCGAGCTTGATGAGCTCTTTCACCGCAAAGCCGTCGGCGGCGTAGAGCTTCTTCGGGTTGAGCCGGATGCGCGCCTTCGTGAGCACTTCGGACGCGATCTGCGTCAGGAACTCGATGCGGTCCTCCTCTGTGTCAATCTCCTCCGTCACGCTCGAGCTCGGGTCGTACTTTTTAACCATCCAGTAAAGCATGTCGGACACGAGCTCGAAGTTGGGCTTGCGGAAGTTCTCCATCGAGATCGGTCGCGGGTACCCGAGCGCGCGCATCATCTCCGTCAGGTCGCGCAGCTCGCGGAACGACATCTTTGCGTGGTCTGTCCTGCCTCGCTCTTCTCTTCTATTATATTGAATGACTGACTGAGTGCCTGAGTCTGGCGACCCCAGATCGCCCCATACGCGCGTCTTCTCAAGCCCACCGTTGCTTTGCCTGCCTACCGCCTCTTCAAGCGGCGCGCCAGATGCCGTTTCATGAGTTTCCGGTTTCGATATCTGGGCTCTCTCACCTCATTCGCCCAGAAAATGGTAGATACGGTGACGCACCTGCTGCTTACTTAGTGACGCCTTGTTGCGCTCTTTGCCGAGTACCGCGCAAGCATGGTCGCGTTGCCCGACACGCCGCCCGTGTGCACGTACATGAGCTCTTGTTCACCGCTATTAGTGGGATCAGCATTACCAACATTGCCTTCTTGATGCGTATCATCATTGTGCGAGGACTGCCCAGTCTTGCCCAACAGCAACGGGAGCGTCGCGTCGTCAAACATTGTGTGCCACGCGAACGCGCCGTAGATCAAATCGAACTCGATGCCCGTGGCGCTCAGAAGCTCGTGGTGGATCTCGTATAGTGGCCACCACAACCTTCCAAAGCGCGATTTCCGCTTGGGCACCAAAATGGTCGGGAGCTTCAGTGTCGAATCGCATTTTAAAGCGCGTAGTGATGCGTCTTTCTGCACCAGGTCTTCAAACTGCTGTTCGAGATACGCGGCGTCGCCCACACACGGGATCGCATACAGCTTCGCAACTGATGCGTCCAGGTGTTGCGCCATGTAGAGCGCTGTGGTGCCAGTGCCGCAGGGCACGACCACAGAGAAGAGCTTCTCGGGATGCGTGAGGCGCTCGCTTGCGATGTACGCGTTGATCTCGTGCGCGAGCAGCGCGAGACCTTGCTGCGCCTGCTCAAACGCGGCACCTTGTGGGATGTGCACCGCGCGCTTTTCGTAGTTCTCGATGTTGTCTGCGAATTCGCTCAGAGCAGAAAAGTCTTTCGTTTGCGCTAACGCGTGATACAGCTCGGACGACAGCTTGATGTGCTGCATGCCCAGCTCCAGTGCCAGCGCGAGGTTCCCATGCGGTCTGGCGATTGCAGTCAAGTCAAGAGAGCATCCTCCCTCACTTTCGTTTGCTATCATTGTGGTCGTACCTTGAAGTTGCAGGCCGCGACTAAAGTAGGTGAACGGGACTCGCTTCGCATGGGCGAGCTGCGCGATCGCGAGCATCGCATTGCTCTGTGTTCCGCCGAAGCTGAAGAGATGCGCGTCTACATGTTGACATTTACACTACTGATTAGCTGCGGCTCCATAGATGCTTGTACTGCACTCATGACGTAGCTTTTCATTTCTTACCTTTGTAGAACTCATCGTCCTGGGCCACAAACCAGTGCAACTTGCGCATCTGTAGACATACACGCACAGACACATCGTTGCACATGTACACACGCATATTAAACACAGCTGTAAGCTTGCTTGCAGAACACACACGTACATGTACACTGAAATAGAACACTCACCTTGTTGCCGGCCAAGTGGAAGACATCGTCGCGCTTCACGTGCACGCACTGATCGCGGAAGTGCACGCGCGTCACTGGCGATTGCACGCTCACGTCTCGCTGCAAGCGCGCGTGCTGAGGAGCCGCAGATGATGACGACATCGGCGTCGCTAGCATTCGCTGGATCAAATGCTGATGCTGCTTCGACAGCGCAACGGAAGCCGCCGCCACTTGCTTCTTGCCAGATTGCTTCATCACCTTCAGTTTTCAATTTCGCTTGCAATGAGAGGGCCTTCAAGAATAAGGGCTTATTCTTGGACGCCCCTCTTTCCCAACTGTGCTGTTTCTTGTATGGGAGTTATGTCATAGACTTCCTATTCACGCCGCTAAATCCCCGTACAAGAAGCGAAGCTGGCCTCAACCCAATTTGGCTCGGCTTTGGCGAAAAGTGAAGTAAGCGTTGCGATGCTCTCTCCATTCAAGAAACTCGAGCCAACTGCTGTTTGCCAAAAGTGAGGCTGACCCCAAACTCAAATTGGCTCGAATTTCTCCAAAAGTGAGTCCACGAGAGGCATGTCATTCACTCTTGACTTGAGATTCCATCATCAAATTGACGTGTCGTGATTTCCACATCAATCATGAAGTAGACGTTTTTGTTCAACTACAACTGTTGGCGTCTTGAATAGAGAAGAATCTGGGAATCTTCTCTGTTCAAGACACCGTCGCGGCGTTGTATCCTCTATACAGAGACAACACGGTATATTATAAACAAGTCGCGCGAAGGTTGCTCGAAAGCTTGTTCCATCCTCTTCTGGGTCAGCACGTTGCGCGAAAGTTGCTTGAAATGTTTGCTTCCTTGTTTGTGTTGCTTTTTTTGCGTCTGCGTGGGTTTCACACTCGAAAGCGGACTATCCGCAGAAGAAAGGCAACCCAGCGCGCGCGCACTCAACGGAGAAGCAGCAAGCAGCATGCGGCGCCTCAGCTCACGAGGTATGTGCGGCATAATGATACAGTCAGCCACTCGCTGTGTATGTGCATGTATATGTGAGGCTCACGCTCGGTATGGTTGTGTACATGTATGTGTGTTTAATCAGCGGGGAAGAACTTCTCGATGAAGAGCGAGGAAGACATGGAGGAGCTGATGCAGACGCTCGTGGCGCAGATCCAGGTGAAGCTCAAGAACGAGCTCAACCTGCGCGAGATCTTTATCCCGAACTCCAAGGCCGAGGCGCGCTGCAACATCTTCGTGTCCCCCAACTACGCCACGTGCCCCAAGCTCTGCGTCTTCATGCAGCCCGGACAAGGTAGGTTGAGTAGGAAAAGCAATGCAGACAGGTCGCTCTCACGTACGTGGTCCGTGTAACTGACTGTTTTTTTGGAATACAGGCATGCAGCCGGGGATATGGAGCCGCACGATCCACCCGAAGACGGGCTTCCAGGGCTCGATGATCCCGTACTTGAAGACCGCGATCCAGGGCGGCTACGGGGTCGTGATCTTGAACCCGAGTACGAACTCGGCGATGATCGACGGCCACCGCGCCAAGATCCTGCACTCGTCAACGCCCGAGGACCATGTGTCGTACGTGTGGAAGAACTACATCATGCCGAACGCCGCGCAGGAGATCAGCTTCATCGTGCACGACACTGCGGGCATCCTGCTCAAGACGTTCCTCGGCACGCTCTCGTCGAAAGATGAGGTATCTTTTCGCGTGTTACATGCGATACGTTGCTATTGAGGGGCGTGGGATGAGCTGACGCGTTGCGTTGTTTGCTATTGTTTGTAGCGCCGAGTTGGCGGCATCGCGTTCATCGAGTCGGCGCATCAAGTCAGTTCGGGGGACACGAACAATGTTCGTCACCTGCTGCGAGAGAAATCTGTCAACTTTGAGGCATCGACTGAGCCGATGTTCGCGGTGATCGGGTCCTCGAAAGCGCGCCTCGGGTGCGTATCGCTCTCCGTGGGGCGAACGTCGGGCGAGGCCAACAACCGAGAGTGGACCGTGCACTCGGTGCAAACGTCTGCGTTTGTGTTTCTGCAGTCGATCATGAACGGCATCGAAGAGTCACTGCATGCGATTCGCGCGACGTTTCCTAATAAACTCGTCGTGACAATCAATCGCGCGAGACTCACAGGTCAGCCGTACAACAATCCGTTTGCTGTGATCTACTGCGTGGGGCAGAAGAAAGAGACGGTCGGCAGCCACAAGCACACGATGGACCCGGAGTGGAACCAGACATTCTCGTTTCCCGTGACGTCAAGCGAAGAGTCGGTTATCGTGATGGTGAAGGACCGCACGTTCCCAATGAACTCGACGCTCGGCCAGGTCGTGATCAGCATGAGCGAAGTTGGGCTCAATCGCGCCGAGCGTCGCTGGTTCGCACTCCGTGATGAGAAAGTGACGACGCTGCACGGGAATGGCGAGGTGGAGCTGACGCTCGAGTGGGTGCACGACACATTTGTGGCGCGATCGGACTCGGTCATGCGCGAGAACCGCACAGTCAACCCAACGGTGCTCAACTCGAGCAGAGGACGGAGCAACAACCCGACGTCAAGCGGCGGTGACGACGGCTGCTACATGTGCAAGAAACCGTTCGTGCTGCATCGCAAGCGCTATTGCCGCATGTGTCTGCGACTGGTGTGCACGTCCTGCTCGGAGCGACTTTTCCTGCCAGGCTTCAGTGAACCGAAGCGTGTGTGCTCGGGCTGCTGTGATCTGCAGATGATGCTTCACAACAAGATGCCTCGCATGGGACCTGCAGCGATGGGCCATCTCGGCCACGCAGGAGCGACGCCCCGACAGCAGCAGCAGCAAGTGCCGTCGGAAGAGAAGCTTGCTGAGTACAACCAGCGCATGGAGGCGATGCGACAGCGCGAGCTCGCGAAGGAAGCGGAGAAAAGACCGCTGAACATTGAAGACTTTGACCTGATGAAAGTGGTCGGACGTGGCGCGTTCGGCAAAGTGCTACTGGTGCGCAAGAAAGACGGCAAGAACGCAGGTCATATTTATGCGATGAAGATTCTTGTGAAGGCGCACATCGTCAAGAACGACCAAATCGAGAACACGAAGGCGGAGCAGCACATCCTCAAGGAGATCAACCACCCGTTCATCGTGCGTTTGCGATACGCGTTCCAGAACCCCGAGAAGCTGTATCTGATCATGGACTACTACCCTGGTGGATCCATGTTCTACCATTTGCGCAAGTCGAAGCGATTCACTGAGGAGCGAACGCGACTGTACATGGCGCAGCTGCTCACGGCGCTGATGCATCTTCACAGCAAACAGATCGCCTACCGTGATTTGAAGCTCGAGAACATCTTGATGGATCCGAAGGGTAACATCGCGTTGACCGATTTCGGTCTCTCGAAAGAAGGTCAGGTGATTGAAGGAGCGATTCGCGCATCACAAGCTGATTCGGGCATGAAAACCATCTGTGGTACTGCTGAGTACATGGCGCCGGAGTTGCTGCGTCACCAGCCGTACGGGAAAGTGGTAGATTGGTGGAGTTACGGTATCCTGCTTTTCGAAATGCTCACTGGACGAACGCCGTTTGTCGACCGCAACCGTCGACAGATGTTCAAGAACATCATGCAAGCGGAGGTGATCTACCCGTCGCACATCTCCCCCGTGGCGCGTTCGCTGATCTCCAAGTTGCTCAACCGAGACCCTGCGCGCCGTCTAGGAGGCGGACCGAACGGCGGACGCGACATCATGGCGCATCCATTCTACGAGTCCATCGACTGGGACAAGCTGCTGCGCAAGGAGATCGTGCCTCCGTTCTTGCCGGACGTGACCAGTGTGGATGACATCACCAACGTGCCGGAGATGTTCCAGAACATGGCAGCTGTGGACTCGCCCGTGAACAAGAAGAACGGAGAAGGGCACCACTTTGAAGACTTTTCGTACCAGGAAGAGACGATGATCCGGTCTTGAGGGGTGTGTCTAGGTGGCGAGGCGTTGTGTATTCTTTGATTTATCGCGCGGGATATTTTGTTTTTGTATTGAGAAAACGGACCTGGAGCTCGGAGGAAGATTTGGCGTTCGATTCACCTGTGTATCTCTCAGGTTGGTGCCTTCTGGTGTGTATGATGCATGCTGAACCTGAGCGAGAGAAGAAGAAACTGGATGAGATGACAATGAGATGTGATGGCCACCTATATAATAATATATTGACCTCGACAGCAGAGTCTGTCTGTGCCTTGCTTCGCATCGCTCTATCACTCGCCTTCCTTCACCGTTTTCGCATTCTTGCGCGGAGAATTTGTTGCTTCATCATCATCATCTTGAGTTGCTTCGTAATAAGAGCGTTTGTGCGACGGAGGGAAACTGGGACCGATGATCACCGATTCTTCAGCAACAACTTCAGTGGTCATTAACGTGCTGCCACTGTCGCTGCTCGCGCCGTTGGTCTCACTGCCCCCTTTGGTCTCATCTTCCTGTTTACCATCCTCCACCACCATTTTCTTTTGCAAATGTGGAGGCAGCTGTGGGCCAATCGAGCCTCTGTTCGAACCCTTCGGTGACGATGGCTTTGTCTTCTCTTCACGCTGTGGAGGAGGCAACGATGGACCCTGAAGACCACGCACAGCAGCTCCAATGGCGCTCTTCCCCTTGGAGGAGACCGCAGTAGTACAACGCAATTTCTGACCGTATTCTTGCAGCTGGCGGCGAAAACTGGCGTTCGGGTTTGCCTAAATACACACATAAATAAACAATACAAGTGAGTCTAAATAATACCTCAATGCAACACCGAAGAAGATGTAAGTATTAGCATCTCTTTCTCTACACATAAAGGCTCACCACTGGTCGCTTCTCGGTAACAAACTGTAGCGCTTCGTCAAGGCTCATGCCCTTTATCTTCATCAGATACGCGATGACCATCGACGTCGAGCGGCTGACACCTTTGTTGCAGTGCACGAGGATGCGGCCTGTTGTTGATATTTGTTTTGTTGTTGTCGTTCCGATACAAAGTATCAAATAGACGCTTGAACCCAGTTAGCGCATCGACAATATTGGCATACGACCTACACACGACACAATATTCCACAGTCCCCAAAAGCTGTTGCTTACCATAGTACTTGGCTTGGTCCATGAATGCGATGCAGCCTTCAAGCACGCCCGAGATGTCTTCCGCCTTGTTGTCGAAGATCGGGCATCTCCGGTACCTATGCAATGCGACAGGTGAGCGAGTGTGGACATCGTAGAGTGGCAAATATATGGAAGATGCGCCGCGTACGTGAGCTTCTTGTCCTTCTCGAAGAAATTCGGTACGCCTGCGACCGGATCCATAGTCTTGGGCGGCGTCACCTGCGCTTTTGGATCACACAAACGCCAACACAAAGCAACATGGAGCGTCAGAGATCGCTCAATCACTTGAAGAGATACAAACAACTAAGAGAAAGCCCGTCGAGCAAGCGGACTTACATTGAGGATGTGTGTAATCTGGAGCTTCTCGAGCAGCGCTCGGTCGCGCGCGTGGGCCTTAGAGCCGAGAAACAGGTGCGCCAGGATCGGCGTTGGCTGCGCGTCACCCGCCATTGCTTCTCAACTTGTGCGGAAAGCTGTGCGTTTTGCGTGTATTCTTTTTAATAGGCCATCTATGCTGAATGAAAGGATTGAATTTTTTGGCTGTGTGAGAAGGGCCACAACAAATACTCTTCATCGTCAGACCGCTTTTACCACTTGATCCACACTTGACCCACCGTCGACGCCAAGAGAGATCAAGATATCAATTGATCGGCGCTCATTCAAAATCTCTGCCCATTTATTAGTATCAACATGGTGATTCAGCTCCATTCACATATATGATGAGACGCTCACTATTCGTGCAGTCAGTCTCTCACGAGTCGTCGTTACTGGTAAATTGCTGCACCGGAGTCACCTGGACCTTCGAGGGCTTGCTTTTCTTCTTCTTCAAGTCACTAGTAGGGCGGAAGCCGGGAACGATACCCTTCATGTTGCCTTTGTCAGAAGTCGAATTCCCATTGCTGGCAGAGTTTCCAGACCCTCGCGAGTCTCCTCCTGCGGATGTCATCGAGGTAGCCGTTGAGTCTGTCGCTCGATCATGAAGTCGGACGATCTTCGGGATGATCATGAGCCCCATCACGGTCGCAGTCGACGCCAACAGCAGGAACGAGAAGAAGAGGTAGAACTTGATTGCCGGCAGCTCCACCAAGTACGCGAGCGCGAGGATGATCACGCTCGTGAACAGCACGACAAGTCCCGACGCGAAGATCCAGATCGACTCCTGAAAGTCCGACGACACCTTGCGGATGAGGAATGAGAGATAGATGCCCGTGAAGAGTAGCACGGCTTTCCAGAAGATCAGCAGCGCCGTGAAGATGAAGCTTGAGGATGTGCACCGCAGACGCTCGACCGGGTCACCTCCGAGCTTGTTTGTTGACTCCCATACAATTGTGGGAAGGGAGGGATCGACGATACCCCACACAACCAAAATGGTGATGTCGATCAGCAGAAAGATGCCCAGAATCTTGAACATCCGCTTTGTAGAGAGCACGACGTGCTTCATGCTGCCTGACATGAACACGCGGTACACGCGCAGCGACTTCACCACGAGTGACCCAAAGATCATCGTGAACCCGAGAGAGATCCCCGCAGACCTGAAGGTACAGAGAAGCTTTGTCGGCTCACCTGCATACTGACATACAGCGCCGCAGATGAAGATCCCTCCTTGGAGTAGCGTAAGTAGAAACTGGTACTGCGAGCGCTTGATGATTGGTTGGTCGCGGTAGTGGAACACGAAGCCGATTGTCAGCACCAACCCAAATGCCAAGATGCCCGACATAATTGCAACGGCCATAAATCCCGACGCGTCATACGGCACATACTCGCAGTCAAGCAGCACTGGGTCGTACAGTTCAATGCCACCTTTGCACTCTGCCGAAAGAGATGCGTTCTTTGGGTCTTCAATCAGCCAGTAGAATCGCGCCTCTCGCTTTGAGCCTGCGTGATCACAGCCCGAGATGTTGTACTTGACGAATGTCGAATCGCATACAGGCTTCGCTCTTGCCCAAAAGATCCAGATCTGGACATTGTTCTTCAGCCACTCGCATGTGCGGCTCGTGGTTATCGGTGGCGGGAGCGCGGAAAGTCCGCCGTCGCAGTCGTACGGGCGCAAAGTGTTTTTTGGGTTCGGAGCTTTCCACTTGTAGACGGCTTGTCGAGGGAACACGGTGGAATTGGGCGAATCACAGCCAACTAGCACGTAGGTCACGTGAATGTACAAGTCGCAGAGCGGGAGGTGACTAAGCCATAAACTCCACACCGGATAATTGTCCTTCACCCAAGTGCAGGCAGCTGCGAAATCTGGGTCGTCTACAGGTGGGTTGGCGCTCTTGGCGCTAATGTAGCCATTCATCAGCTGGTGTATGTCGTACTCTTCGAGCGACATCCGGGAAATCAGACTCTCGACCGGTTGATAGTCTTGCAGGAGGCTTGCGGCGTATTTCTCCAGCGACACAAACGGGAAATCAACGCGCACCGGGTTGTCAGTCTGTTTCCCATATCCATGCTCGCCAAACAGACCTGTCGATATGCTTGATTGCTTTGGCGTTGGACGTGGGAGCGAAATGCGCTCGAAAATCCCTGGATACTGGAAATGCAACGGATCGGGCTCGTAGTGGTAAAACACAACCGGCTTGCCGTTCTTCTCTGCTTCGATCACGTATACATCTGCGCCGTCGTAGCCGATGAAGCAGAAGTACGCTGGGATCTGGTTATTTGCAAACACTGCTTGTAGGTACCCCTCGTCGTAGTGGTCGTACATCATAATGACGACCATGCACTCCTTGCTTTGCTTCTCACGCAGCGTACACGCATTGGTCTTCGAGCACGAGTCCAAGCAACCGAATTTGTTGTCTGCACACCCAGATTCAGTTGGCGGGTAGTACTTGGCATTGCTCTTCAGATCCGAAACCGGTACACTTTTGAGCAGGTTCTCACTGTTTTTGTAGTCTCTCCAGTAGTCTGCGCTGAATGTGGGTGAAAACTTTGACGCGTCAAGCCCATCTTGAATAAACTTCGTGGTGGTGTATACCCCCGAGCGACCATCGTAGCCGACGCTTCCTAAACTGTACGACTCGTTCGAAAGCTTTCTGTAGAGGTTTACCGTAGCTGGATCGGCCCAGACCTCCATGTTAGCGTGCGCGGGAGCGCAACTGCCCATGTCGACAGACGACATACGTTCAGCCATTGACACCGTGTCAGTGGTCTGGAAAAATGAAATCTCGTAGCCGAACTGCACAGCATCAGCCACGCAAGTAGGTGAGTTTGCAATGTTTAAGGCACCGAATGAGATTCACGAAAGAGGGAAGTGTGGGTGCATAAATGAAGTAGCACGCACCAATTCCTGCGTAATGATGGAAAATACCATTGTCGTGAGCTGCTGGGACGCCCATCCGTTCAGCTCCAAGACGAGCGTGCGGTTCACTCGACCCGGGTCGACCACTTTTCCGTCCGCGTCCACAGTCGCCCCCACGCCATAGATAACCGAGTCTGGTTGCACGCAGCCGCTTCGGTAAAGCTTCGGGGTGGGAACTGCAGTGCGCGGGTCTGTGATCTAGCATGCCAGTCAAGTTGTTAGCATTTCATGAAACGACCAACTGCTCTCATTTCGCGAAACTCGCACCGTGAAGCGAGGCGCCTTGAGCGCAGCGTGCAGATACGGGTGCACGAGTCTCCCTTTCGAGTCATAGGCCGAGGCCGAGATCCCGAGCTCAGTCTCCACACGCGCGACCCACGCCTGGTCGAGGCACGTGCCAAGGAAGTGATTTGGCGCGAACTTCGCTGCATTGACCATGGTCCACACGGCATCCTAGTGACAGTAACCCGCAAAGAAGAACACAGCAAACCCAAGAGACATAACATGTCAAGTGATGCCGGTAATACAACGCTGACAAACACGTGGATAGGCGCATATACGCACGTGGACGTCATTGCTTGACAGAACCACATACATGAATGAGCAAGAGCAGGATAAGCAGTAGCAGGAGCGCTTGGTATGGCGCTGCCATCGTGCGCAGTCAGGCACGTCAAAGGCTTTGTGTTCTGTCTTCTGGCGGGTGAAAGAGGGGGGATTATTATTCAGAGAAGAAAACGCATCTGCCTTGCCGCCGCGTTTTCTTTCTTGCTTATCGAGGAGTCGTTGCCGCCGCTCTGTGGATTTACAGTCTACGTTGTATATCTGCATTTTAATCCGCAGCATTTTTAGGTGCTTCGACGCGATTCCATTCCACATTCCGCCGCGAAACGTCACGCGAAAACACCAGCGCGCGAAAAGGAAACCAACACAGTAGGAAGTTGCGATTGGCTGAATAGTTTACTTTTTATTATTTTAATTGGATAAAATAATAATAAAACTCTATTTTTGACGAATGAATGGTGCGATAGACGCCACGTCGTTGGTGTGACACGCTCCGATTTGAGAGCGTGTGCGAGCGTGCTGCTTGGAGGGTGCAAAGCATGGCGACTTGATGAGACAAGGAGCTGCTGCTCATCTGCGCATCAGTAGAGAAAGCGACGCAAAGCAGGCACGATGAGCATGAGCATTAGCGCGCGAGGCGCTTGGACGCCCGCAGCGATGGCGGCGGCGATGCTGCGCAGGTGGGTGGGTGTGCGAACATCAGGCGGTTGCACTGTGCTGATTTCTAAATGCTTGTGCTTGTAGATCACATGGCATCGCTGGCGCAGTGGCTGCGACGCGCATGCAAAGCTCCCTCGCGTACCGCGTCTTTGAGGACACATCGAGCGGAGTTACGCCGACCAAGACGGCGCTCGTCATGCACGGCATCCTCGGTATGAATTATAGGAAGAATGGTGTCGTTGCGTCGCCAGGCACGAGTGGAGAGTGCTACTGAAATTCACGTTTGTGTGTGTGTATGTGTGCATTCGGTCGTGCAGGCAACAAGCTGAACTGGCGAACGTTCTCAATGAAGTAAGTGCTATGGTTATATCTGTATGCGCATGGTGTACGATTAGCGTATAACAAAAAGCGTGATGTGTCTTCTATAGACTTGCTGCTGCGAACCCAGACTGGCGATTTGTTGCGCTTGACCATCGAGGTGCGAAAATGAACCTGAATATGTTACTTGTGCCTAGCGTTCACAATTGCGATTGTGTCAATATGCTGTCATACTGATACTCGTGTGTTGCGTTGGCTGCAGGTCACGGAGACTCGCCATCATTCTCAGCCCCGCATACGATTGATGCCTGCGCAAATGACGTAATGTGCGTAAGCTTTGTTTACCCGTCTCCAGTCTATCCAAAAGTTGCCGCTCATCTCACATTGTCGATTGTGTGCTTAGCAAACTTGCCGACGAGTTAGACTGTGAGCCGGATGCCGTGTTTGGTCACTCGTTCGGTGGCAAAGTCGCGCTGCAGTACCTCGAAACATGCCATAAGCAGTCGCGCAAGTTGCCCAGCCGAGTGTGGGTGCTGGACTCGCTCCCTGGAACAGGAGAAACGGACTACAAGAACCGCAAACTCACTGCGTCGATCGAGAATGTGCTCCCGCGTCTCAAGGAGATCCCGCTGCCGATCCACTCCAAGTCGCAGTTGATCAAGGACTTGACCGCGAAGGGCATTGGGCTCGGAGAAGCTCAGTGGCTGACCACGAACCTGCGCCTCACCAATAGCCAGCCAGAGCAGTACGACTGGAAAATGGACGTGCCCGTGATTGAAGAGCTCTTCCAGGCGTTCCTCGCGACAGATCTTTGGCCCGTGGTGCGCAAGGGAGGTTTTGAGGACAATGTGCAGATCCACTTCGTGCACGCCGAGAAGAACAAGATGTGGACCCCGCAAATCCTCAGCGACCTGGAAAACCTCGAGAGCGAGAATGTGTACAGCCACTTACTCGCCAAGTCGGGCCACTGGGTGCATATCGACAACCCGAACGGACTACTGGAGATCATCCAAAACCATTTCTGAGCTACAAGAAAGTCACTCATTTAGAATAGTGACGCTTTTTTGACAACCATGCCGTGTTGAGATTTCCGAAAGAGATCTTCTTATCACAGCCACTTGGATACATTTTTCTTCCATAGATTTGTCACTTGTCTTCACAGTAGCGCTCTCCATTACTGCTGGCCATTGCATCTGTTGCACTGCTTGAGAGCGCAACAGAGGCGAGAATGGCGAGAATGCAGCAACTAGCGATGATGTTGCTGTCGCTCTTGGCATTGACATTGTCTTCACTCGCTGACGCCCACAGTAGCACTGGCACCGATCGCCTGCCCCCCGTGCTGCCGACGCAGTTCAGCGCCGATGTGTCGATCGTCTCGCATCTGACAGACCCACGGCAAGCGTACCCACCATCCGTACGCCTCATGCGGATCCAGTACGACTTTGACCAGCAAGTCGCGAAAGCCGAGATGCTGCGCGGCTACGAGACCAACAAGACCTACGTGCGGCGTTACGACAAAAAGCGCGAGTACATGGTCAAGCACGGCCAGTACAAGAAGTGCGAGCGCGCCTACCTAGGTACGGTAATGTACGAATGGCACACGTTGACTTGATAAAAGTGATGTTTGAAATTATGTCGTGCGCATCGATCTGCAGGAGAGGACATGCCAGTTCCCAAGATCCCGTTCCTGCAAGAGTTCCTGGTACATAGCTCGGACTTATCATTGATGAGTGCACGTGAGCTGAACGATTTGCGTTTTAACCATTTTCTGTGTGCGTGACGTAGGGGATCGAGTACGTGAAAGGGATCGTGTGCGAGCACTGGATACATTCGTACTCGAACGTCCGCGTCCACGTCTACAGCGACCACAAGACCCATGGTAAGTAAGACTTACCTTTTGTCTGGAGAGATCTTCCGCATTTCCCATTGCTGACGTGTCGTACCTTGCAGTCCCGATTCGCCTGACCGAGGAGAACTTTGTGGGCGAATTCCCGACGATGCTGCTCACGTACGATCTCGAGAACATCCAGGTGGGGCCGCAGAGTGTCACGGATTTCGAGATCCCCGACGGGTATTCGCACAACGACTGCGAGCGCAATGTCGGCGGGTTCCCATATATTCATGCGTTCCATTACTATCTGCGCTTTTAGAATATAACTAAGGAGTTCAAATCTACCGACTGCAATGAAATCAAACACCGCTCATGCAGAATAAATGCAGACACTCGGTCACTTACTTATCTCCAGTACTCGGGCGGACCGTCCATGTAATTGCCATTTTGGTTCACATTGTGCTGCGCGCCATCGAAACCCGGTAGACGAGGTTGACCGAAATGCTGTTGTTGTTGCTGTTGCTGCTGCTGGGAGGACTGGTCGTCGATGAACCCAGCGCCAAACTGATGCTGAACCTGGTGGTGCTGGTACTGGTGAAGCTGCTGTGGTGGCTGCTGCTGCTGGTGGTATTGCTGTTGATAATGGAGCTGCTGCTGCTGTTGCTGTTGCTGCGCATGGCTCTGGTCGGCGAACTGGGGAACGTAGGTCGAGTTGAAGCCGTATCCATACGGAAGGTGCTGGGTCGCGTCTTCAGGCTCAAAACCCCGGTGGTAGTGCTGCTGCTGCTCTGGCTCGTAGTGCTGCTGCTGGTACTGGTGCTGCTGATGCTGAAGTTGGCTATGCTGGCTATGTAAGCTCTGCTGCTGGCTCACGACTTCAGTCATGATATCCTTCGTGGAGTGGAAGGCGGCATTCAGCAACGCCTGAGTGCCATCTGGAATGTACTCGCTTCGCTCTTCATCACTTCCGCCGCGGTGGTGCTGGATTGTGCTGCCGATGTCGTCATTCTCATCGTCGTCTTCATCATGGTGATTACGGTGGTGATCTTCGTGATCGTCTTCATCTTCTTCGTCCTGCTGGGAATAGGTCTCAATCGTCGATCGCGAAGCATTCTGCGACAATTCATCGTTGCCATCGTCGCCATTGACTTCTCCGCCACCTTGAGCACCACTCTTATCAGCTGTGTGACCGGATCCTCCCGCAGTAGCAGCTTTGTCCTTCGCGACTACTTTCTGCTTCTTGCGTTCTTCTGCTTTCTGCGCCTTCTCGGACTCGATTTGCTTGACCTCGTCGATATCAATCATTGAAATGCGGCTTCGGTGGCGCTTGAACCGACCCGCATCCGCTTTACGGCGGATCTCCGAGAGTTCCGTCATGTTCTTCTTTGGTGGTGGTGGTGGCTTAGCAGTGGTTGGGGTCAAACGGACAGGCGCGTTCGACGAAGAGGACGACGATGGGTGCAACACAGGTCGCGGCATCTGGGGACGGTGGAGAACCGGTTTACGCTCCGAGCTTTTCTCTGTTGGCAATATACATGTCGACTTTAGTAAATGAACTATATCGGACCATTCCAAGAATAAAAAATGCTTGAAAGGTTCTCACCGTCATGATTCACAGCCTTCTTGCCGTTCGACGCCTCCACGACCGTAAAGTGCTTGACCGCTGCCACAGGTATCTCTGGACATACCGACGGATTCAGAAACGCGTTTTCGTGGCAGAAGAAATCCTCCGAGCCCCAGTCGGTCGTCGCGTTCTTCGTGGGCGGCGAGTTGACTGTTTCCAGCACTTTCGACGTCGTCTTCGCGATCTGCTCGTGGAAGAACGTGTCGCCGCTCTCCGACCCGTCTTCCGACATGAACACATACTGCTTTACGATGCCCGCGCCAACCTTGACCCACTACGAGGAAGGCATACAAAAGGGAGAAAGAAGCGTGAAAGTGTTCGTTACTTCGAATATGGAGACGACAGTATGTCGTATAAAGAGAAAGTGAGAAAGTGGATGAGCACATTTCCGCACCTCTTCCGAGTCGTTCTCAGCGGCGTCGATGATCTCCACAATCGCAAACTTGCTCTCTTCGACGTCCTCGCGGCGCATGCTGAGGAAGCTCAACAGAAAGCGCACCTTTTTGATCGCATAGCACACATACACACATACACACATACACAACAAGAGCATTCATAACACCGTCACCACACCATCTCTGTGCTCATAATACATACGCAAAAAAGGGGGGACATACCTTGATGGCCGTGTCCAAGTGGCGGAAGCTCATGACGGCGTCCGAGAGCTTCTCCTTCGTGAGCATCGCGCCAAAGTCGCACGAACTCCACTCGTTCTTGAGCTTCTGCACGATCCACGCATCCACCGACGTCTGCTCCTGCTTGCCCGACGCCGCAGAGGAGGAAGAAGCTGCCTCCATCTCTCTCTCGCCCGCTCTCTCGCAAGTTGCGTCTTGCTTGCTTTGCGAATTGGCGCGGTTTTGTGAGGTGTTGGTCAAGTCGAGGGGCGGTTAACGATGCAAATAACTTGTATCGAATAGAAAGGTTAATGCAGCGTTATTTGCTAATACGCGTATTTACGGATATGAAAATCACGTGTTTAGAGCAAACGAAAAATCCATTTTGACTTGGATAAAGTACGCAAGGGATATTTCTTTTTGCTCGAAACACGTGGGAACACTTACCTTAAATAACGGTATTTTCGTGCTGTCACAGCAGACGAGGACCAGGATCCAGGACGGACCTCGTTCCTCCAGGATGCTACTGTACCTCCTCGCAGACTATTCAAATGCATATCGCTCGCTTGGTCACTGCCAGCAGTATCTGAGCTTTACGTGTAGCTCCAGGTATGTTGGAGGAGGTTGCGAGTGATCGGTCTCAGTTGCTTCAATTTCTCCATTCCCAATGTCTCCCAAAAGATGCAGAAGTCTACCTCTCATAGCTCTCGGAACTCGAATTCCTACCTCTCGGTAGCTCTTGGAATTCGAACTCCTCCTAATGCTCCGGCGTGAACTGCTTCAGGGGTGTCACTTTGACTTTGGATGGAAGCCCTGGAAGCACACTCTTGAACTCTTTCTTGTTCTTCTGCTTCTTCTCTTTCTTGCTGGCTTTCTTGTTGCTGCTGGCGCTCGCAGCGGTGGTGTCGCTGTTGTTGCTGCTGCCGTGCAGTCCCACTGACGTGCCTCCTTCCCCTGCGGACGTCGTCGACGTACCTGTCGTGTCAGCCGCGACGGCGTGCAGTCGGACGATCTTCGGGATGATCATGAGCCCCATCACGGTCGCAGTCGACGCCAACAGCAGGAACGAGAAGAAGAGGTAGAACTTGATTGCCGGCAGCTCCACCAAGTACGCGAGCGCGAGGATGATCACGCTCGTGAACAGCACGACAAGTCCCGACGCGAAGATCCAGATCGACTCCTGAAAGTCCGACGACACCTTGCGGATGAGGAATGAGAGATAGATGCCCGTGAAGAGTAGCACGGCTTTCCAGAAGATCAGCAGCGCCGTGAAGATGAAGCTTGAGGATGTGCACCGCAGACGCTCGACCGGGTCACCTCCGATCGCCACTGTGTCTTCCAGTTCTTTTGTCGGCTTGGACGGATCGAAGATCTCCCACGCGACCAAGATGATCGCGTCGATGAGCACAAAGATGCCCAGGATCTTGAACATCGTCTTGGTGGATAGCACGACGCGCTTCATGCTGCCCGTCATGAACACGCGGTACACGCGAAGGGATTTCACTACAAGGGCTCCGAAGATCAGCGTGAACCCGAGCGAGATCCCCACTGGTCGGATCGTGCAGAGCGCGTTTGACGGCTCGCCGGCGTAGAACCATACTGCACCGCAAATGAAGATGCCTCCCTGCAGTAGCACGAGCAGGAACTGGTACTGTGACCGCTTGATGATCGGCAGGTCGCGGTAGCGAAACACGAAGATCATGCAGAGAAAGAGCGCGAGCCCCAGGACACCCGCGATGACTGCGACCACGATGAACCCGCCGTTGTCGCTCGGCACGTACTCACAATCAAGCAGGACTGAGGCTGGGAGCTCTTCGCCATGTACGCACTCGGCTGAGAGCGACGCGTTTGTCGCGTCCGCGATCATCCAGCGGTACTGCACTTCGCGTTTCGAGCCGGCGCGGTCGCACGCCGACACGTTATACGTGTGAAAGGTGGAATCGCACGCGGGCTTGTTGATTGCTTGCGTCCAGAAGATCCAGATGACTGTGTTGGCCTTGAGCCACTCGCACGTCCGGCTCGTCACGAGTGGCTCCGGGAGTTCAGTCAGTCCGCCGTCGCAGTTGAACGGGAGTGAGCTGTTGTCCGGATGCGATGCGATCCATTTAAAGACCACCTTTCGCACCGAGCCCTCGGAGTCTTCTGTGTCGCAGCCGACGTAGTCATACGCCACGTGGTTGTAGATGGTGCACATCGGGAGACGGTCGAGCCACAGGCGCCACACGGCGTAGTTCTCGCGCACCCACGTGCATGCGGTCGTGAAGGTAACGTCTTCCGGAGGACTTGCGAACTTGGAGAGTCGCACGTTCTCGCGCATCATCTTGTTCAGCTGAAGCTCCGAGAGCGTCATGCGCGAGATCAGGTTCCCGATCAGCATATGGTCCTGCACGAGACTCGCCGAGTACTTCTCGAGCGACGTGAACGGGAAGTCGACCTTCACGGGGTTGTCCGTCGCGTTTCCAAAGCCGTGCTCGCCGAACGTCATCGTCGTGAGAATCGCCTCCTCGGGGGTCGACCGCGGCAGCGCGATGCGCTCAAAGAGTCCTTCGTACTCAAAGTGGATCGGGTCTGGCTCGTAGTGGTAGAACACGACCGGCGTGCCAGCCTTCTGAGCGTCGCCCACGTAGTTCTGCATGCCGTCGTACCCGAGGAAGCAAAAGTACGCGGGGATCATGTTGTTGGCGAACACGGCCTGCATGTACCCTTTGTCATAGTAGTCGTACATCAGTACCACGACCATGCACTCCTTGCCCTGATCTTCCCACCGCGTGCAGGAGTCGGTCTTGGAGCAGAAATCCTTGCAGCCGAAGCTGTTGTCCTCGCACGTGAGCGGTTCCTTCGGCGGGTAGTACTTGGCGTTGTTCTTCACGACCGACACAGGGATGCTCTTGATTAGGTTCTCGCTTTTGTTGTACTCCCGCCAGAAGTCGGCGGAGAAAGTCGGGTTGTAGACAGTCGAGTCCAGCCCTTGCTGGACAAACGCCTTCGTTGTGAACGCTCCAGATCGGCCCGAATATCCGATGCTGCCCGAGCTGTATGACTCGTTCGCGTACGTCGAGTAGATTTTAGCGAGCGCCTCCTGAGCCCAGGTTTCCATGTTGACGTGCACAGGTGTGCAGATGCCCACGCCGACGGATGACATGCGCTGGGCCATTGAATTGGACTCCGAGGTCTTGTAAAAGGACACCTCGTATCCGAACTGCGTCAAATAACAAACACACACGAAACACTGAGTGCCTAGCTCACACACAATGGGGACAACCAATGTTCATACTGCCGTACGCACCACTTCCTGCGCGATGATCGAGAAGACCATGGTGGTGAGAAGCACCGACACCCATCCCTTGAGCTCCACGACGAGCGTGCCATTCACTCGACCTGGGTCCACGATCTTCCCCGTCGCATCCAGTTTCGCGTCAACACCAAAGAACTTGGAGCTGCTGGGCTTGCAGCCCTCCTGGTACAGCTGACTGATGTCCACTTCCGTTCGGGGATCCGATATCTAGAGCACACATTCACATTGTTCAGTCCACTACTCCATCGTCTGGGGTATCAAACGTTCACAACGTCCGTACGCGGAACCGCGGCGTTTGAAGTGCGGCGTGCAGATGCGGATGCACGTGTCGACCCTTCGAGTCGAGCTCAGCGGATGAGATCGATAGTGTTTGTTCCACGCTCTTCACCCACGCGGCATCCAGACACGTGCCCAGAAAGTGGTTCGGAGGGTTTGCAGGCGCCACTCCCTGCACAAACCAAAGTGAGCACGAAGCGACGTGATCCATCAGTGAAAGCCCTCCACAATCTCAGAAATCACAGCCTGCTGAACCATAAACTCGTAAAAGTACCTGAAGAACGGCCAGCGTCGGGGTGAGAACGAGAGGGAGCCACTGAAGGCACCGCCGCCGCATGGTGCTTCTGAGCGTCTCTTGCGTTGTGTGGGTGCGCGCGTCAAGCTTTCGATCTCTTTCGCGCTCGATGGGGTGCAAGAGCGAGTGCGAGACTGCCGCAGTGCGTCACTCTCTCACTAATAGTTTATCTATCTATCGCAAAAGGCAGACACATTGTGTGTTTCATGTGCCATCCCATCATTTTGTCCACCAGCACGACGAGAATCAATGCTACTTTTGAAAAGAAATACATGAAACCAATCGCCAATAATTGGTCGAAACGCCCTCGCGTATCGCTGAATGAGTATGTATTTTGAGCAGCTCGCGATGGCCAGATACCCAAGAAGCTCGGATCGACTCAATCACCGACAAACGAGTAACTGACGTTCGGTAGCCACGCTCAGTTCACGAGCAACCCAGAAAGAAAGCGGCCGCTCTCCAATCAAAGTGCAGCTGGTTACCAGTACCAGTAGCAGCACAACATCCTACGAGGAAACACCAAGAGGAATCACCGCCGTGGCTGTTATGGTTACTTCACTAAACAGAGCGGAGAGCGCAACATATTGGAAAGCAAAGAAGGAAGAGCTCAAACGATATACCCGTGCACAAAGCGGGTAAGATAGTGGCACTATGTGTTCGCCACGTTTCAATACAAGTTGCAATCTACCCCCACCTGCAACTGCACACATCACATTCCCCCAAAAGAATCCATGGGTGCATTGCGTGTTTTGTACCAACTTTGATTTTCTTTGAAACTGGTTTGATTAGCGCGTAATGTGTGATGAAGTTGTTACTCGTCGTTGATCGTGAACTGATGGACGGGCGTGATTTGGACTTTGGACGATTTCTTGCGCTTCGAGTCGTTGCTGCTGGCCCCAACGCCTGGGAGGATGCTCTTCAGGTCGCCCACCCTGACTGCTGGTCGACTTACCCCTGCCGAGTTGGAGCTGCCGGAGTTCGTGGTGTTGGAGCCGCGCGTGTCGCCGTTTCCACCTCCGGTTATCGTGGTCGTGGTTGTCGTGTCGACCGAGTGTTCGTGGAGTCGGACGATCTTCGGGATGATCATGAGCCCCATCACGGTCGCAGTCGACGCCAACAGCAGGAACGAGAAGAAGAGGTAGAACTTGATTGCCGGCAGCTCCACCAAGTACGCGAGCGCGAGGATGATCACGCTCGTGAACAGCACGACAAGTCCCGACGCGAAGATCCAGATCGACTCCTGAAAGTCCGACGACACCTTGCGGATGAGGAATGAGAGATAGATGCCCGTGAAGAGTAGCACGGCTTTCCAGAAGATCAGCAGCGCCGTGAAGATGAAGCTTGAGGATGTGCACCGCAGACGCTCGACCGGGTCACCTCCAATCTCGGGCATCTTTTCGTCAACTAATTTTGCCATTGGCGGGTCCACGATGTCCCACGTAACGATGATCACAAAGTCGATCAGGAGAAACACCCCCAAGATCTTGAACATCGTTCTAGTGGACAGCACCACGCGCTTCATGGCACCAGAGAGGAATACGCGGTACACGCGCAGCGTCTTGACCACGAGCGAGCCAAAGATGAACGTGAACCCGTAGGCGATACCCGACGCCCGAGTAGAGCAAAGCGTATCGGTCGGCGCACCGGCGTACGACCAGACGGCGCCGCACACAAGGATGCCACCGAACAAGAGCACGAGCAGGAACTGATACTGCGACCGTTTGATGATCGGCTGCTTGCGGTTCCAGAACACGAACATCATGGCAATGGAGAAGATGACACTCAGCACCAAGGCGATGGCCACCACCATGGTGAACCGCGGGTCGCTCTTCGGCACGTAGTCGCACTCGAGCAGCACGGACGCAGGAAGCGGTATGCCACCTTTGCATTCTGCCGACAGCGACGAGTTGCTCGGGTCTGGGATCTTCCAGTGGTACTGCGCTTCGCGCTTCGAGCTGGTGCGATCGCATGCTGACACGTTGTATGTATAGAAGGTCGGGTCACACGCCGGTTTGCCTACGCTGATCCAGAAGATCCAGATCAAACGGTTTGCCATCAGCCACTCGCAGGACTTGCTGGTGGTGAGCGGAGCTGGGGGCGTGAGGATCCCGCCGTCGCAGTTGTGCGGCATGGAGCTGTTCTCTGGGTTTGGGTAGAGCCATCGTGAGTGCACGACCCGTGGAAATGAGACCGTCGTGGTGCCGTTGCAGCCGTCGTAATCGTGCGCGATATAGTAGTAGACATCGCATGCTGGCAGGCGGCCGAGCCAGAGGCTCCAGACCTGGTAATTGGTGCGCAGCCAGTTGCACGCCGAGGTGAACATCACGTCTGGCACAGGAGGACTTGCCTTGGCGAGGTCCACAGAGCTCTTCATGAGTTCACTAAGCTCGATCTCATTGAAGCCCATGCGTGAGATCAAGCTGTTGATGAGCGTGAGGTCCTGGGTCAACGTCGCTGAGTACTTCTGGAAGGACGAGATGGGGAAATCCACGCGCACGGGGTTGTCGGTCTTAACGCCGTTGGCGTGTTCACCAAACGTGCCTGTGTTGAGCAAGCTCTCCTCGGGCGTTGAGCGTGGGAGCATCACACGTTCAAAGAGCCCGTCGAATTCGATGTGGAACGTGTCGGGCTCGAAATGGTGGAACACCACAGGCTTGCCGCTCTGCTGGGCTTCGAGCGCGTACGCGACGAGCTGCGTGTACCCGAGGAAGCAAAAAGTCGCTGGGATGTCGTTGTTCTCCAGCACCGCCTGGATGTACGCGGGTTCCGCGGCGGCACTGATCATCGAGATGAGTAGACAGGCTTTGCTCTCCTTTTCTCGCTTGTAGCACGCGGCGGTCTTGGAGCACGAGTCCTTGCAGCCGAGCGTCCCATCTTTGCAAGCCACCTGCGCGGGCGGGTAGTACTTGGCGTTGCTCGTGAGCGCTGAGACGGGCAGTTTGCTGATGAGCTGCTCGTTGGACTGGTAGTCGCGCCAGAAATCCGCGGTGAAAGTCGGGCTGTTCTTCGTCAGGTCCACTCCGCTGTTGATGAAGTCGACGGTCGTGTAAAGCCCCGAGCGACCAGAGTACCCGATGCTCCCCGAGCTATAGGACTCATTCGAGTAGATCGCGTACTTCTTTATCGCGTCGATGTCAGTCTTGACCTCCATGTTCACGTGCACAGGTGTGCACAGTCCAGCGCCGACTGAGGACATGCGCTGCGCCATCAACTCGTTCTCGTTGACGCGAAAGAACGACACTTCGTAGCCAAACTAAAGCACCAGCAAGCAGAGCGAAACATGTGAGAAACCTCGGACCTACCTACAGTGACATTCAGTGCGTGACTCACTAATTCCTGCGTGATGATGGAAAACACCATCGTCGTGAGTTTGGCGGACTCGCGGGACTTGAGCTCCACGACGAGCGTCCCGTTTACTCGTCCGGGATCCATGACCTTACCCAGGTCGTCCACTATGGCGTCGGTGCCATAGATTACCGAGTTTGCCGGTTTGCAATCGTCGCGATACAGTTGAGAGGTTGCAAACGCAGTGCGTGGATCGGTAACCTACAACAAAAGAACGTTGATCCACAATGAGATCAGTAAGTGGCTTGTAAGCCAAGAGGATTGCATGACGGGCAAACTACTCACTTTGAATCGAGGAACCTTAAGCGCAGCGTGCAGGTGCGGATGCACGAGTCGACCGCGAGCGTCGCGCTGATACCTCGAGATCGAGAGCTTGTCCTCGATTTGCTTCACCCAGGCTTCGTCCAGACACGTCCCGAGGAAATGATTGGGGGCGGTCGCCGCGGCGACAGTGGCCAGCTGTACATACTTCAGTACGACATGTGGGCGGAAGAAGAGCGAGGTAGATAGATCGTCAGAGAGCTTGCCCGACAAGTAGGCGCAACAAGTATCTACCTTGTTAGTCACAAACTTGGAAGAGAATCTGCGCTGCGGTGAGCGTCAGCAAGAGCGTAAGATGGTTGACGCGCAGAGCGTTCATCCCTCGAATAGCTAAGATGAGTGTGAGCGCGACCAGAGTTTCCAGTTGCTCCTTGAGCGTTCCTCGTTGCTAAGGCTCTCTTTTACTTTGTTGATCGACCGAGCACGAAACACGAATGCTGGTGAAGAACTCGAGACGATGAGAGAGGAAGCGGAATTCCAGGTTCTCTTTCACTCACAAGGCTGAGATTTGAAACGCGATCATTGAAGCGGTGGTGTGCTGTTATTCAGGGTTAATATTATCTACTGCCCCGGCAAAAACGGTCGAGGGGCTCATCGGTTTTCTCTTGATAGAGCACAAGCAACCGTTGCCGAGTGAGCGAGCGCCTAATGCCGAGTGCTGTCGTTCGAAGGTTAGCGTAACACATAGAGAAAGAGAATAGCGAGCTATTAGCTTGCCCTCAATTCTTTGTGGTCTCCTGCCTACGCCATGGCCATGGCATGAGGTGGGCTCCAAACTACATTTGATACATTTTGCTACCTTAAGCACATCGGAACTGCGATCTAGAGACTGTCACAAAGCCCTCGAGCCTTCCTTTCCTGACCTCTCAAACAGAAATGTTGTCTCTGGTGGACTCATTGTTCATGCAAGTGAAGGAGGAGCAAATGGTGAAGTCACAGCTACAATCGAGAGACTACTATTGTTCCATCTTCGACAATGGAGTTCTTATCTATCCAAACAGTTGAGAGGAACCGTGTGCTTGGACCCGCTACCTGCAGTTGATGCATCAAGACACATGCGCGTGTGCGTGGGATTATTCAGTGCCAGAGAACCAATATGCTACAGTCTCAGTTCTTTCTAAACGACTGTGAAGCACCCAGGGTTTCCTTGACTGGGGCCTTTAATGTCAAGGTGTGCATGAGCTGGTGGCGTGGGCAATGTTTGCTGATCCTGCGTTCTGTTGGCTGTTGAATGGTCAATCTCAGTCGCGACTTTTCAAGCTCATTAAATGTCGTTCTTTTGTCCAATAAAATGCAAGCGAAGAGAAACAAGGAAACACAAATTGGGCAAAATGGTTGTCTTGTTGGACGCACAATATCTCTGGAAATGCATATTTAAGTGGCATTAATTGGCAATTCACACATTTACCTTCTTTTCTACTTGGTTTTCTACCGTAGACAATCTCAATAACTTTGATGGTCGTATTGGACCCTACTCATCGACTCGGGATGTCAAAGACACTGAAAGTCCGCTTCTGGATTGGACACCTCTCCTAGTACGGGTTATATAAGTAGATGCAGCTTTTTTATTTATCCTACTTTGTTTTTCTGGTTGTACGCGGTTAAATCATCTACTTATGCCTTATCAAATAAATATTCGCGATGCCAACAGAATACTTCATACTTTGGCGCAACGAACATTCCCACATGTATATTGTTGTGTGTACAAGCTGATAGACCCCCTCCCTCCCTCATCATTCATCCGATGCATTCTGATGGGTAAGTGAAGGTTATCTGTGTGACAACTCTTCATTCTTTATTGTGGCCTTTGTAATACTCGATGTGCATCCGACTCGCTCTCCGGTGCAATGCAACAACTCGAACTCGTCCAGCTGTACTGCACAAGCTCCGGCGCGAAACTCAACATCGGCA
>JALBZZ010000114.1:0-62051 GCA_038051095.1 Globisporangium irregulare
ATACCTTCGACACTTTATATTCCCATAATTTGCATTGCCTCTCAAAATGTATATCTATTTGCGCCAATTTTGATGTAACTTATTGGGAGTGGCATCTATATGATGAACATGCTTTAATCAAGTAATCCCCGAACTGAAAAGAGGATGCGAAGACACTTTTGCATAACACTAAAACAGCTCTTATGAAACAATAGAGGTAATATACTTTATGAAGGATATTAAAAAATAGAGGTTGAAACCCCCTTTTTCCAAGATGGCTACGCTATAATATTTCTCCATGTGAAAGCACCCACGCACCCCTTCAAGGTCGCATGCAATCAACCATTTAGGAACCCGACAGCTCAAAGCACAGGGAGTGCTGAAAAACAGCAGGCTCACCGCTCTCTACGCTGACCACCCAAGTCAGCAGGATGGACAGCTCGGGCAAGGGCCACGAACCCTCTGTGGACGCGGGCGACCGCGACTCGCGCGTGCAGGCGCGGCGCAACCGCATCGACGCGCGCAACGCGTCCAAGGACGACGAGACGCGCAAGAAGAAGCAGCTCGTGGGAGAGGCCAAGCACATGAGCCGCGGCCAGCAGCAGATCGCCGACAGCCTCAATCAGCTCGACCGCAGGAAGCTCGCGGGCATCCAGAACGTCACGAGCGTACGTGTGCACGCCGACGACGCCGAGAACAAGCGCCGCATCAATGAAGAAGAGCGGCGCCACCAGCGTGTGGAGAAGTTGCAGCAAGAGGCGATCGCGAGTGGCGCGAAGAACGCCGCCGTAGAGATGCGCTGGTCTGACCTCTTCGAGTTCAGCATGCCGCAGGAGCTGCACCGCGAGCTCGAGGCGCAGAACCGGTCGTGCTCCGAGATCCTCGCGTCGAAAGACGATTTGATCCGCGAGTTCCAGAACCAGCTCAAGGCCAAGGACGAGGAGTACGTCACGGCGCTCAAGGTGCAGGCCGACGAGGTGGAGAAACTCATCGACCGCATGAGCCAGCAGTACCGCGAGATGCAGGACGAGTACGAGATGGAGCTCGAGCAGATGGAGGACGCGTTCCTCAAGGAGCGCGACGAGCTCATCGCGAACAACAAGCTCGAGATCGACTCGCTCTTTGAGAAACGGCGCGAGATGGAGATGGTATACATGGAGGCCAAGCAGGCGCGCGACGAGCAGTACCTCAAGGAGATCGAGAGCCTGCGCGTGAAGGATGCCGAGGACTACAACGAGCTCAAGATCAAACTCGAGACCAACATCCAGACGCTCGAGCAGCAGCTCGAGGAGATGCGTGCGACCTACCAACTCAACACGGAGAAGCTCGAGTACAACTACCGCGTGCTCACGGAGCGCGACATGGAGAACTCGGCGACGCTGAGCCAGCAGAAGCGCAAACTTGCGCGGCTCAAGGACGCGCTCTCCACACTCATTGCCAAGTACAACCAGACGGACTCGCGCGACCGCAACCAGAACCAGGAGCTCACGGAGGAGTACCGCCGCATCACGAAGCAGTACAAGGACCTGCAGAAGAAGTACGCGCACTTTGAAGCGAGCGACCACAGCAAGTACGACGAAGTGCGGACGATGCACGAAGAAGAGGCGGTCGCGAAGATCGAGAAGCTGCTGAACGCCGACAAGGTCATCCACGAGCAGCAACTTGGGCTGGTATGGAAGCGGCCGGTGCAGTCGATCCGCAACTGGAGCCAAATTGGTGCGATGAAGAAGAAAAGCAGCGAGGTCTCAGGTGCAACGAGGCCAAACGATGACCACGACGGTAGCGGCGGAGGTGGTGGCGGATCCAGTGGCGAGCCTGGCAATCGTCGACACAGCATCAGCAGCAACCAGGAGACAAACGGCGAACAAGGAGGTGGAGACGCATTCGGCGAGATCGACGCGCCAACTGTGCGCAAGATCTCCAGTACGAAGCTCAAGTACATGCTCCGACTGCTAGCGACCGAGGCGGGTTTCCTCGTGAACAGTAGCGTCCAGCAAGCGCTCGAGAACTTGCCAGATGATGAAGCAGAGCTAGTGAAAGCCGACATGATCATGCGCGCGTTGGGCGTGGACAACGAGGACGACATGGAGCGCCTCATGGGCTTCTTCTTTCAGGATCCGCGCGCAGAAGTGCCCATGGAGTACGGCACAGCGTCCGGCACTGGCTCGGGCTCGACGGGGAATCTCAATGGAACGCCACAACAGACGCCGACGCCAAAGTGGGGGCTCATCGTGGCTCCCGAAGACGTCATCCGCGTCATCAAGCAGTTTGTCGAGGTGAGTGAGCTTTGCTGCGGTCAGAGTGAATTTGTATGTGTCTATGATCTAAACCCACCACCACGCTCTTGCTTTCTGATTTCCCACACAATAACTTAGGAGATGAATGAGCAAAAGCGGGTCGCGCCTCTCACGCGAATGCTGCGCCGCGCGTCAGGCCACGGAGACGACAACCACCACCACAAACAGAAAGCCAGCAGTAAAGCTGATTCGAGTACTACGACGTCTGCAGCCACGCTCAAGGCGCGATCGCAGCGAGCCGAGCGCGAGTACTGGGAGTCGGTGGTGAAAGTGGTGCCACCCAAGACGATCCGCGTCATGGAGGCGCTGGAAAAGGGGCTCACGATGTACCACCACGCGCTGCTGCGCCGCAAGGAATACATCGACGATGTGAGCGTGCTCAAGCACCAGAACGCCGAGCTCAAGACGCTACTCAAGCAGTACCTCGGCGCGCCGATCAACGAAGACCTCATCGTGCCGCCCACGCAAATGCAAATGTATCAGTAAGATAAAGAAAAGAGAGAGTCTATTATGTTAGCAAGCGAGCAGTGGCAAGGGACAAATTGTGGTCACTTTACGTCGACTTGCGTTTCTTGTTGTTCTTGTTGTTCTTGTTGCCGTCACCCTGCTTCTGTTGGTTCTGCTGCTGATTGTCCACCTTGCGCTTCTGGTTTTTGTTCTGCTTGTTCATGTTGTTGGACTTTGCCTTGGACGTGTCTTCGTCCAGCTCGACCACCACACGTGGAGCCGCCGCCGCTGCTGCCTTGCTCTCCACGGGCTTGGCAGCGCCTGCTTTCTTCGCCACGCTGCCGCTCTTCTTCTTCGCCTTCTTTTTCTCGGCGTCTGGCACCTCCATGCCTTCGTCCGACAGGCATGCTGTGAGGCACGTGAGACGGGGCTTGCTCATCAACGCCGTTGACGTCACTGGGGTCACCTCAGCGTTCGCCTCTTCCGGCGCGAGCGGGTCGAACTTGAACGTCGCCAAGTCCCAGATCTGCACCGTGCCGTTCGACGTTGCGAGCACGATCCACGGCAGTTTGTCCTCGCCGTTCACGTAGAGCACCTGCATGCAGCGGATGCGCGCCGTGATATCTGCGTGGGTGACCTTGGCCACAAGGCTGGAGAAACAAAGATTCATAGATGGTCGTTAGAAATCTGCAGTACTCCGCCACCTCTGAGCATTGGAAACCACGGGAGAATGATTGAAAACAAGAAGGTGAGAGTACGCACTTTCCAGTCGCCTGCCAAATATAAATATGCTTGTCGTCGCCAGCGCACACGACGTAGTCGTCTGTCGCGAACACCGCGCACTGGATGCGCTGCTTGTGTTCTAACGTGCCGATCAACTGTGATAAGCAGACAGACAGCACATCAGTGTTGTCAGTAAACATACCAACCACAACGTGCATTCGAATCAGAGTAGTTCGCTAAGCTTGCGTACCTCTGCATTCGAGCTGCTGAAGACCGACAGGTCCGTGCCAAAGCACAGCGCGTAGCGTGATCCTTTCTGCGAGAGCATTACGAGGTTCGCCTCTTTCTCTAGACGGCGAATGTACGCGATACGGCCTTTCACCAAGTTCCACATGCGCAGCGTGCGATCGCGCGCGACCGAGAAGCACAGCTTGCCACTGGGGTGCACCGCAATGGAGTTGATCTCACCCCTTTTACATACCACACATTCATATCGTGTTAGTGACCTACGTACGTGCTACTATGAACAAAGGAGACAACGAGCGATGGACTTACTTGTGACCACCGAGGATGTGCAGGCAGTTCCAGTCCGAGGTGCGCCAGATGCAGATCGAGTTGTCTGCGCTGCCACTGAGCAAGTGGCTCTGACCGAAGAACTCGAGGCTCGTGATCGCGCCGTGCTGCTCCATCAAGCTGCCGACTTCCACGCGCTTGTCAACGTTGTAGATCCTGCAATCATGAATACACAAAGAGCGTCAGCATACACATCACCTTGCAGAAGCTAATGCAATCGCTGGTCATGAGGAGACGCTATCAAAGCAACTAGCACAGAGCACGTACTTGATCAGCTCGTCGTTGCCGCCCGAGAGCAGCGTCTTGCCGTGCTTGGCGCCCATGAGCGCCACGCTCTTGATACATTCCGTGTGCGCCGAGTAGCCAAAGATGAGTTTGAGCTTCGGGTTCGGGTCCTTGAGCGACGCCGCGGTCGGGAACTCCCAGCCGTAGAGGAGCCCTTCGTACGTTCCTGCGACGATGCGGAGCATGGTTACCTGGTGTTGAGCTGCTGCTGCGTGAAGTTGCTTCCTGCAATTGACTGTGGAGGCGCGCGCACACACACACGCAGCGCTTGTCTCTGGTGTCGTTGTCGCTCGGCTTTGGCGTTTAGGCTTGAGCCAATTCAATTGGTTGGCAAACAAAGCGGTGACAACTGCCGCACAGTTACTCATATCTTAAGTTCGATTCGGTGGTGCGAATGTGGCTTGAAAGTTTGTCTGGCGTGACGTTTGGAGCTGCTGGTGGCAGGAGTAGTAAAGCAACATGACCATCATTCTGAGTGCAATATGTGACGTGTGAGCGAGAAAATGGCTGCACACCCAACCACCCACACAAAATTAGATGATGGACGAAACGAATGCAGCGAGCGAGCGCTTGTGTGTGTGTTTAGCGTCCATGCGATTGTACGATAGCCATCTCTACGAGGCTATTAGTGAGGTGAATGGTCTTTATTTTTAGCTTGAGAGAGACGGTAACTGCAGCAGTTTGGCATTGGTGCTGAGATTTGCGAAGCAGCACTGCAGCAAAGCAAAAGAAGTTCTCGCTTCATCCTCGACGAGTACATACCATCCTTAACAAGAACGCGGCAGCAACGCATAAAGCAAGATGGACTTGAACATCGTGATCTCGCCTGAAGATGAAGAGGTCATCGCAACGAATGCGTCGCTGGCGTCCCCAATGAGCAAGGGTCAGCGCAGACTGTCGTTATCTGCGAAATGGGCGAGCAACAAGGCACTGGCACTGGAATACCTCAAGCGGCAGCGGGTGCGCATTGCTTGCACGCTTTTCCGACTGATTGGCCTGTGTTTCAGGGCCTCGGTGCTGACTTAAATTGTGTCGGGTTCACAGGAAGTGGTCGTGTGGATGGAACACATCCTTGGAGACAAGCTACCATCCACAGATTTGCACGAATCCCTCAAATCTGGAATCGTGCTGCGTGAGCTGGTACGTGCTATTGCCAATCGCACTCGCTATTGAGCTTCTTTTCCACAGAACATCATGCCATAAACCCATCTTGCTTGGCTTTTGCAGCTGGAGAAGCTGTTTCCAGACGTCACTCGCTGTCTGTCGCCAATCAGTCGCAAGTATTCGACTCGCATGGCGCCGTGGAAAGAGCGCGAGAACATCTCCGTCTTTCTTAAGCAGTGCAAAGTGTGAGTTTTAAAGTTACTTCTTTGCTCCTGCTAAGTTGCTTGTCATACTCATTTTCGATCTATTGGTGCTTCAGGCTGGGCATGAACGACTTGTCGCTGTTTTGCACGGATGACCTCTACGATGGCAACAACATGGTGCAGGTAACCAAGTTTGCGTGCTGATCTATTGTTCGGCAATTGCGCTGCACAACAGTATCCACACAGACTCTCTATTGTTCCAGGTGATGTTCTGTGTCCAAGACTTCATGCGGTTCTCGCAAGAGCACTCGGAGCACTTCCTTCATCCGGTCTACGATGAGCACGTCACGTTTTCCAACCAAGATGTACGCAATACCTGAGTATCGAATGCGTGCGATTAACAATCCGGAGTACATACTAACTGATGTACGTCTTGCAGGTTGAGAACGCTCTGTCCAAGATCGAAAAGGCGGGCATGGACGCAAGCAAGCTGAAGGATCTAATGAACGGACCGAGTTCGGGGTCCTCGTCACCAGGACAGAAAGGAAAGAGTGGATCGGAAGATTTTGACGACACTGACGTAGATTCGCTGTTCACATCCAGCGACGCAGAGAAAGATCCAATCGAGATCGAAGAGACGGCTCTGAACGACCTCGAGGCGGAGCTGCAAGCGTTGGCTGAGAACGAGAGGCTCTCGAACCAGTCGAGCGAAGCTCAACTGGATGACCAAGACAAGAAGTTCGAGCCAGAGCTTGACAACGAAGCCGGCTCAGAGCATGAGCCAGATGAAGCTGAAGATGACGATGATGAGTACGAAGAGTACGAGGAGGAAATCGTTGATCTGCTGAGTGACTTGGTGGATGCTGTTGAAGAAGCCCACGACGCCGAGCTAGAAGGGGATGACGCTGAGATTGGCGAGGAAAACGAAAGCATCACCAGCTCGGAAGAGCATGAGGCAGAAGATGATGATGATGAGATGAAATACTCCACTGCAGCTGCGCTGCAAGCAAAACTTGAAGCAGGCTTGGAGGAAGCAAAACGCACGAGCCTTCCCGAGTCTTCTGGATCCGAAATTCTCGCTGAAAGCGAAATGCTTGTTACCTTCTCCGCAAAACATCGCATTGAGTCAGAGGCGCGAACCGAGCTGATGGACGTGGGCAAGTCCGATACAATGGTTTTCGATGTCGCAGAGGCTACGCGGAGAAGATTCGACCAAGTGCAAGAGCACGGAGGGGACGATGCTGCTGCTACTGCGGCCCGTCAAGACGCAAAGCCGTCCAAGAAAAAGCTGAAAGCTCCCCGAAATAAGGTACGACAATATCTTCAGCTCATTCGTATCATTGGGAGAGCATTGTCATAGTGGACTGATGGCTTTGATATGGCTGTGTCTCAACATTGCAGAAGAGCCGCGAGTCCTCGAACGAGCCTCTTGATGTAGAAGCCATGTCGCGGTGCACATGCGGGAGCAAATGCTCAATTATGTAGCCAACCTTACCCTTAAAACTACTTTACATGAATGTCCATTTCTCGTTGCCTAAGGACTCAACCAATTTCAAACTCACCTTCCACATTCAAAACACTCTTTGTATCACGTTTGGAATGGAGTCTACAGAGTTATTCAACAGTAAATGGGGAGAGTAGACCAATGCAGTAGAAATAAAGAGCTGGGAGATTGAGAGATTGCTAGGCTATTCGCTGCAGACGATCAGCGTCTCGCCCGTGATCTCAATGTTCGGCGTCTCGTTCTGCTTAAACGAGAGCATGAGGCACTTGAACTCTTCAAAATCGAAGCAGCTCTGCAGCACGTCGATCACATCCAGTGGAATCTCGTCTGCATTACCATACAAACACCGACATGAGAGCATCGATTAAATGCCACCCTGAACGATAGCTTTGGGATACTGACTGGAGGAACAAGCAACCTACCTTCGTGCTCTTGCATTTGACGGCACAGTTCGTCCATTGAGAAGTACTGATAGAGCACAACCAAAACAGGGAAAAAGTTACGTGGTTGTATCATAGAGCAAACAAGCCACAAAATTCACCGCCACGGAGCAACAAATGATGGTTCTCACCTCAAGTTTTTCCATCAGTCGTTGCTCCAAGAAGGATTCTACAGGGCAATCGTATCGAGCCACAAAAGAAATGAGACTGTGAGGTCGTGACCAAATGGTAAGAAGACCAATTTTCTGGAGTACATACCAATGAGGTTCGTGTACTCGCTGAAGATGCTCGTGTAGATCAATTTGTTCTCGGTCACGTTCTCAAAGACCTCTGCGCACGCACATGGAAGTACAAGTTAGCATACAGCGTAAACACTCGACTATGACTCCACCAACAAGACAGCGTTTGGTCATGCGTACCGCAGTTCTTGAGGCAAAAGTCGCTCTGCATGTTGACAAACTCAGGGTCGATCAGCAGATCTTGGAGCACGCCGATCATCTCGTCAAACTTGTTCTCCTGTTTTCATCACACACACACATGATCAGTTTGGCTCGCTTCAGCAAGTTCAAAGTGCTTCACTTCAACCAGAGCAATGCTCGTGCTAGCGTACGTACCTCTGTGTTCTCCCCGACATCGGTGCTGAAGATCTCTTCCTCGTCGTCGATCTTGAGCGCGTCCGTGATCTCCGGCTCATCCACTGTTCCTGCCAAATCAGAATCGATCAGAACGCACGAGCGTGAGCTTGCCAAGCATGAAAGCACCACAGATAAACGCATTGAGGGCTACACAGCATACCTGAAGCTGACATGGCGAATTGGCGTTTAGGTAGATCCGCAGAAGACAGGGATCACTGATGCACACACAGGAGAGTGAATCAAACGCTGGCTTGCTGGAGAGCTTGTGAGGGGCTCGATGGGAGCAAAAGACACAAACAGAGAGCAACATAGACAGAAAGACGACCAGTCACAGTCGCGCAACGGTTCACCGTACCATTTAAAGTGTGCCTGTGATACGAGTGTGGGTTTCATTTTCTTTGTGGTCTCGTTTATTGAAAATGTAGCCATGTTGCGTCAATGGTACTTGAGCAATGGTGTACCTTTCACAGTGGTACACTCTGAACCCGCTTCTGGCAGTATCCTCTTCAATTGCATATTCAAAATCTGTATGCTGTATAGAGGGTATTCTACTTGATAGGTTTGTTTACGCGAGACACTCCTCCACAACTGAACGAACGTGAGACCTGTCAAAGTCGCTCCTCCCCTCTGTACCTGCCCAACAGATTGTGGAGATCCAAGGCGGGGCGATCTGCAAACGAGCCACACCAATGATGCACTGAAAGCAGCTTGAGAACCAATACTGTACCATTCGATACAAAATGCGCCATGTCACTCACTCGAAGCCAGCATGACAGAGACTGATGGCGCGGTGTTTGGATCTGGGTTATCTTTAGGCGATTGTTGAACGCATCAACCACAATATGGTACCCTCAAATATGCTATTCCATGGGTTTTCCTGCTTTCTTACAATAAAACCTTAAAACGTTTCAGCACCAAGTCGTTGAGTTCACTCAAGCTGTTTGGGTTACGATTTTCAAGGTTTTTAATCAGGGGTTACATTATCTGGCGTTCGTTATTTTTAGGACCACAACAGCGCGAAAGCCTGCAGCAACAGCCAGCGGCAGAGCCATCATCATAAACTGGAAAGAAAAGGAAGCCGCTTAAGAAAGCAGACGCTCAAGCGCCTCTCTCTCTCTCTCTCTCTCTATTAGCGCTCTATCATCCGTCTCCCAGTCTGTGCGCACGTATAAGCGAATTCGCTGCCTCCACCGACTTCTTCTCCTTCTTGTCACACTGCGATAAGCGCGCGCCGTCCATAACGACACGCCTCTGGAATTTGGAAGGAACCACGAACGCGTCCGTCCGTTGTCCGTCTACTCGCCAGTGTCCAGCGGTTCCATCTTATTATTGTAATTGAGAGCGGAAGCGCTGTGTATTTCGGCTGAGAGCGAGAACCGAAAGCGTATTGAGTGAGTGAGCATGGTGCGCAAGAATGGCTGGCAACCACCCTTCCACTTGCTGCAGGTGGTGACGTGGGTCGTGTTCCCGTCGATCATGGCGCTCTTCTTCGTGTTCTATACGCCGCTGCTCAACGTCACGGCCGCGTATTTGGGGAGTCTGGTACGTTTGCTTCATACACATTGGTGGGTGGTTGTTGTATCGTGGAGCTGACTGCATTCATTCTCTCTTTGTGTGGATTTAATGCAGGCATACGGCGCGTCGTGCATATTCACAGTCTACTCGGTGATCATCTGCACAGGGACAGACCCCTCGGACGACTGCATCCTGCGGCCTTCGTCGGTGCGTGACGCTAACGGTATTAGCGCAGCGTAATGCTGTGATTATGGGGCTCTCATTGATCTCATAGATCTCTTTGATGAATCGTAGGTTGTGAACCGCGATACCCGCGTTGGAGAAGACCAAGTCTACTGCAACGTCTGCATGCAATACGTGTATGTTGTATGACTCTCTATGCGAACCATGGGATGCCCATAAAGCGTGATCGCCCGTGTATCGAAATCTAACTGTGCGTCGTGTCGTGTCATTTATCTTTCTGTCCTTCACAGCCACAAAGAGAGCCGTCATTGCCGACTCTGTGACAAATGCGTCGCGGTGTTTGACCACCACTGCAAGTGGCTGAACAACTGCATTGGCAAGAAGAACTACAAGCACTTTCTTGGCTCGGTTATCGGCGCCACGGTCCTGCTGGCGGTGCAAATCGCGCTGGGCATCTACCTGTTCTGGGAAACCTTTGAGCGTCCAGATGCTGTGCGAAGAAGATGTATGTTGAACTTGGCCCGTATTGGTCGTGACTCCAAATTGAGATATTAACCTTGACAATATGGTGTACGCAGCTGCAAGTGCGTTTGGCTGCTCGACGACCAAGGACGCGAGCACGGGGCTCTGCTTGAACGACGACTACTCGCTCTCGTTGCTCGCGATCAAACTCGTCCATGGGTTGATGCTCGCCTTCCTGGTCCCGTGGTGCTTCCTGATCGCACAACTAACGTTCTTCCACCTCCATTTATGTACGTACTCTTTGTACATTACCTGCTTCATGTAGAAATCGGTGTATAAATGCTGTGGCGCTGACTTGGAGTGTGCTATTGTCTGATGCAGGTATCGAGAACCTCACGACATACGACTACATTGTGCGCAAGCGCAAGCGCCAGATGAACCGCGAGAGAGGAGATAATTCCGTACGTGTTCATCCGATTTGAAAAACCGCGGCCGAAGGTTTTTCTCTCCTTCAAAGCAAATATTCGTGCCTTATTACTGTGTGTGTGCGCAAAGCTGACATCTCTCCATTTCTGTGTCTTTCAGGTTCGTCCCAGTTTCTGGCAGCTTGTTTACGCGCGTCTGTGTTGCCAGCGTCCTGATGTCCGCGACAAGAACGCCGCTGGTGGTGCTGGCGCTACAGCTGGTGTCGACGACAGGACACAGAACGCGTCACGCATCTCGGCGATTAGCGTGCAGAGCGAGGAAGAAGAGCTCGCTGCGATCGAAGCCGAGGTCGACGACGACCTGGAAGTGCTCAGCGCGCGCAGCGGCGAAGTCGGCGAGCGCGACGGCAGCAACATGCGCAGCAGCAGCGGCAGCATCCACAGCCAACGCGCGAGTAAAGGACGGAACAGCTTTGCGCCGATGCGGGGCTTTGGGCTCCACGTCAACCTTGGTGCTGTCACTGGGAATACTACCGCCACTGGCACCTCTTCCAGTGCTGGTGCGGACGGCACTGCCAATGGCAATGGACATGTTCTGATTGGGAACGGTCGCTCCTCTAGTATCGGTACACCGACGACCGAGACGAGCTACATTGCCGCGCCGCACACGCCTCGATCTCCGCGGTCTGACGCCGAGAGCGCGTACCACTCGGAGGACTCGGATCACAACCGGCCGTTGTCCGGGGTTCCTGTGTCTGATAGCTCGTCGATGGTGATGTACGGCCGACCCACGAGCAACTCGTCTGCAGCGAACCACATTGTGTAAGTAGGTAAAGCGTGAATTGGTTTGATTTGGTGGGGGAGACTGGAATGCAATCATTGCATGATGCAGTAGTGTTAGCAGAATGGCTTAGTCAGTGGGGTTAATAGCGTACCAGCAGTCCGGGTCTGGTTCTCTATATTATACTAAATAACGTCTTTGAAAGGTGCAAACACGCGAGCCTTGATCCAATTTCATAATGATCACTTGTGCATGCGCAATGAAGAACATGAAGCCACACAGGGGACAGACACTGCAAAACAGGCAAAGTCTTGTTTCTTTTCTGTATGATAAACGCATTTTCAATTGCAATAATCGGCCCACAAGCGCATCTCGGCTCTCGGCTCTTGGTTCTCTCTTTCTTTCTCTTTTCTCTCTATTCCTGCTTGGTGACGGAAAGGTTGTACTTGGCGGCATCGCTCGGCGCTTTGATGTCCAAGTGGAGCACTCCGACGATCGAGTCCACCGACGGCGTGAAGAGCGTCTGCTGCAGTGCGCCATTCGCGCTCGCGTCTTCAGGCTCAACGTGCAACGAGTCGAGCGCGGCGACGGCGGTCCAACCGCCCATGTCGTACTCCTGGTCGCCGAGCGTGCTCACTTGCGCTGGTGCGAGCGTGAGAGTCTTGGTGATCTTGGCGTTGCCCTCGGCCTCCTGCTCGTTCGACCCAAAGACCGCAGTCACCTTGACCGGGTGCGCGGTGCTGTTGGTGAGCGACACGGACTTGACGTAGCGAGGCGGGATCATCTTGAGTGGGAAGGCTTGAAGCTGGAGGTTGCTGTGCTGCTGGTTGTTGCTTGTTGGGCTTGGTGGCTTCTTGGGGAATGACGACAGGTCCATGCGAGAGAAGCAATCACTTCTTTCCTTCAAGTCAAGATACCTATTCTCATGACCGTCATTCCCAAAAACCCAGCACGCATTCACACACCCAATGACCCTGAGAATGGGAAAATGTGTCACACGGAATGCTTGAATGCTTGAAAGCACGTGCCCAACGGGGTCATCAATAATGAGAACGACGACGACTCGTGCTGGTGTTTACATGGGATCCTCCTCCACAGTTTGTGGCGGAGATGCTGGCTGTTATTTAGTATATCGGGTGCAATTGAGTAGTGGGTGCGTGCCTACTAGACGCTCTCCATAACGACGTTCGCGGGGTAGGCACTGCCGCCTTTCATCAGTCGGATCGCGTGCTGCAAGTGACGCAGGCGGTCGATCAGCCCTTTCATCACGAGGTTGCGCTCATACACCTCCTGTAACAACGCAAGGATAAAGCGTACGGTCGTTAGCCATCCATCCGGCCCTGAAATGACACATGGAAGGGAAAGCGAAGCAAAGCAAAGCACGTACTCGTCGAAGCTGATTCCGTCGCTGCACGAGCTTCTCCATCGTCTCCTGCAGCATTATCGTATGAAGGTAACAATGGCACAAGGGTGAGTGTCATGCGGCAATACACATACATATATATATATATATATATATACACACACACAGAACTATTCGCTTCCAGCCACGCGTATATGCCGATCAACACAATACAAAACCAACGCGGTGGTGGCTTCAACGAACCATACACAGCGCATTACAGCAACACATAAGACGCACACGTACTTTGTTGCCCTGGTGCGCGCCACTCTCCACTTTCTTCACCGTCTCCATGAGCTCGTTGCTAATCTTGATGTACTGGTTCTTCAAATGCGCGATCTTCGTGTACGAGTCCTGGATCTCCTCGGGCGTGTACGGGATCACCGGCTGGTGGTTGCCTGCGCCATGGCCGTGCGCGGCGCCAAACGCAACGCCGCCGTTGAGATCTATGTGGTCATCCGCTGTCGGGGAATCCGGTGGTGAGCCTGGCGCGGTCGAGAGCGCGTCCAGCGAGAAGAGGCGGGAACTCGGCTGGAGCGGCGGCTTGAGGTTCATGTACTTGGCCTCCTCCAGCACATGGTACACAATCGCGAGCAGCTCGTGAAGAAGCTGTGGTCCGCTCTTGGCGTGCAAGAGTGCTACACCCCCGTGGCTGCCTGTGGCGGACGTCGTCACAGGGAGGATCACGTGCTCTTCGGTCTCGTCCATTTTTGCCTTTATGAATGAGTTTCTGCTGAAAATGCCTGCAAGCGAATCGCAAATTTCCGTACTTAATTAAGTCAATAGAATCGAACTTAATTCAATAGAGACGGTATTTCCCGATGCTGTAAACTCTTGATCTCCAGCAGTCCCAAGGTTTTCTTCAGAAAACAGAGAAAAACTATGTTTTTATGCTTTAATAAAGGACGTTTTTGTCTTTTATTAGAAAAGCAGCACCTGCAATCGATAATAGCGGATGTGATTTTTGATGACGATCTCACGCTGCAAGACAGCATGCTCTGAAGAGAGCTGTTGTTGTTGTTGAGAGCTGCTGCGGAAAACCGCTGTGAAGAGAGCAGTTGCTGTTGAGAGTTGCGGTGTGAAGCAGGTGCCGAGCCCTTTGCGAGTCGCCCGTGCTGGTGCTTTTGATACGATTAATACAAGAGAAATGTGTGTGGGGCCGTGGTGGAGATCTCGTGTTCTAAGTATGTTGCTGCTGTTGTGTCTACGCGAGTGACAGTGGAGAGCAGATCTCGTTGTAAAAACTTGGCGTCTGTAATCCCCTCACCACCATCCCGCAGCAGGTAACAGAGACCACGAACTCCGAGCGCTTAGATCACGTGATAAGGGAGTGCGATACTTCGAAGATCGTGGAAACAGGACCGCGCTGGACACTTATGACGAAGAAATGCACAAGATATCCGCGTATTATCTAGATGCAGAAACGAAGAAGGCGCTATGAGACCGACCCGACTTTCTACAACACGGTCCTCATCAAGAGCACTTCAACTGTCAAAGAAATTTCCTACTCGGCACAAGCAGAAGCTTTCAAGAAAGCTATGGTTGAGTGCGGAATCATAAATAGCAAGATCACACACCTTCGTCGTCGGAGTACGTAGGTGGTGGCGGAAGCAGGCGGCACAAGCGAGGCTCAGATTCGACGAGCTGGTAGATGGAGTGAGGGTCGGGTGGAGGCTTGCTGCCTCACAACAATCCCAAGGCAGTGTATGAAAGTACTAGCGGGGTTTGAAGCGACCGCTGTCAATTACGAAGCGCTACGAAATCGCGTGGTGCCCCTTGCTCACCTGGAGCAACTCATATTTCCTGAGGTGGAAACCTGGCTAGACCGACTAGCGACTGAATCTGCTCAAAGTGATATGGTTGCTCAAGGCTTTTGCAGCTGTTGCAGTTCCTGCGCCGTGTAGTACTGCAGGACTCGGTGACGTTAAAAGCCGGTGCCCCAATCACTCACTCTGGAAGCACAGCATTTTTTGATCGTACGAGTACAATGAGTATTTTTAAGAAAGCGAGTGTCAGAGAGTAGCAGATCAAGACCCAACATCAGCTGCAGGTAAATACCTGTATGGAGGTGCTGATCCTGGTGCCACTCTGCAGCACATCATCCCCAATCTGAACCAAGTGCACGAAAAGCTAGAATCTATCGACGAGCGACTGAATTCACTGTGGTCGACACTCTCACATGGGTTTAGGATTGTGCCGAACGATATGCATGAGGCAGTCAATCAAACTTCGCCCCCATAGAACGCCAGTCAGTCCGCAGTTTGTCAGCCCGCCTCCAGCGTGTACGTCCTCTCTCGCACCCTCACATCTGTCGTAGAGGTATGGGAGGAGTAGGAGAAAGGTTTGGCTGGATGCCTGCCGGTGAAGGTTTTGGAACAGAAGTTTAGTGCCCAATGGAGAAGCAGTGAAAAAGAGGGACATTTTTTCTCTCGACGGACGAAGTATTATGACGCCATAAGATGCCTATCAAACGGACAGCAAGTTTCACTTGAGGACGCGGCGATGGAGTTGGAGAGATGGAGAGTTCAGTCACAGAAAAGTTTGAATGCATTTGCTGATACGTGCCTGAACGGGGTTCCATAACTGTAAAACGAAGCCTACTTTGGACTCGAGACCTTTATTGTTTAAACACTCACATTGTTGCTTCGCAAGACCACGGCAATTAACGTCACTGTTCGGCAAAGATTCTGTGCATTCAGTAGCGCAAGAAGTCGAGTCTGACAATGTTTTCTGCAATCCCCGTGCCATACACAAGTGAGAAAGAAAAAAAAGCTCGCATCACTTGCAAGATGCCTTCCGTTCATCGGTCGCCATGGCCGAGAGGAGGAGGATGTTAGGGAAGACACTGTCACCTCTTCGGCGAACACAAGTAGCGCGTTTGCACTCGGCGCCGAAACACCGTCTTCCCACCAGTGAGGACGATCTAGAGCATGAAGGTGGTGATCTTGCCCATCGGCGACAGTAGCAAGCGCCTGGACATGCGAGCAGAGCCTGAATGTCACCTTACCATGGATGTGCCTTGATCAATGTGTTTTCTGATCTAATCTTGATATGGAGCAGTTGAATTGGACCTCTGGTACAAATAGGTTTTTCCTGTCGAGTCCCAAATTACGTTTTATATTGGGACCAGGGCTGAAACCAGCAGCAAAAAAGTGTACATCTATAGTTGACTTCGAATCCTCGTATAAACGAACTGGTCCTCACTCACAGCACTAGTTCGCGTAACCGGAGGGATCATCAGGTCTAGTTTCGTCATCGCAACAACGTGCCAGCCGCTGACCAGCGCTTCGTGATACAGCAACTGCTGCGCAAAGCCCTCGCTCGCGCAATACGCGTGCATTTCTCGTCCATATCGTGCGGCAAACTTCACTACCAGTTCATTCCCTTGGCCATCCCGCACTTCAAACACCATGTTGTGGAGCTGTTTCACGTACTGGAGCTCGGTTGGCTCTGGGTTCCCATGCAGCTCTGCCGTGTCTTTGCATGGGAGCCTCAGCCGCTCGACATCAAACGCAAACATATTGTACTGCTTCTCACTGGCATTATTCACCAGCTCGTAGCAGTGGTTCGTCAACACAATGAGTGGCTGCTCATTCTCGAAAAGAGCAGCGAAAAGCTCATGACCAGCGGCTCACAGATCACTTGGTCGTCTGCGACGTTCACGGTCCCAAACACGCTTAACAGCAGACCGCACATGTCGACCAGCAAGCACAGGAAATGGCGACTGACCAGCTCGGGGAGTTTGACTGCATCTTTCAAAGTGCTGAGTGAGTCGTATTCGCTGACGCTGACGTGTACAACGCTACCGACTTGCTCCTGCTCACTCGCGATCAGTGCACAGAACAGCTGGAGCATCTTGAGCTTCCTCTGTGAGGAACTTTGGAGGATTAGAGACTAAGCAACGTATGTCTTGGTCACAGTCCATCAGGGAAAGGAGGAAAGGGAAGGGGCAAGGGAGTATGAACACTTCGTCCAGCACAAACAAATGGGTACCCATATCCCCCTCGAAAAAAAGAAGTCCAGCAGTGAATGGAAAATGTGATTCCCCATGGGTACAAATGACCTCACATGTTGTCCTCAATCTTGGGTGGATGGGTGTGGCACTTCTTGATTTTCTCTCCTCGTTCGTTCGTGAGGGAAGATGAGGAGTGATGAGTTTTTCACCGCCTGCTTCTTTCTGTTCTCACACTTTCAAGCTTCGACACCAAGCGAGGACGAGAAGGAAGCGACAAGAAACAAGGGAGACAGCGACAGTAACAACGAGCACGGGGCAACGTGAGCACGGATCAGCAGGAATGGACGAACGCGCTACGAGCACAAGTGCTGTACGTGACAGCCACGAGCTGGTGTCTGTAGGCGAGCAAGTGGAGTCGATGAGGTCCGCTATTACTGTGGGCTCTTCCCAAGGTGAAGAAGCGCGAGATTCCTCAACGAGCGACGACAACCCAATGGAAGGTCTTGACCCGGATGGCGCGAGTCTGCTGAAGGGTGCTGAGCACGGAGATGCAGAGGAAGTCGAGCTGTTGCTAAAGCGTGGTGTACGGAGACGGCGAGGAACGACGGGATGGCTGCACTGATGCTGGCGTGCCAAAATGGCCACTTCCAAGTGGTCGAGACGCTGCTAAAATACGACGCGGATGTGGACACGGCCAGGTAGGACGGAGTGACTGTGATGATGTGGGCTTGCCAAAACGGTCTCACCGAAGTAGCTGGGCTGCTGCTAACGAACAATGCCGGCGTGAATATGACCCGAAACGACGGTATTACTGCGCTGATGTGGGCGTGCCGATATGGTCATATCAAAATGGCGGAAATGCTGTTGTTGCGCGGCGCGAGCGTGGATATGGCAGCGAACAACGACTTCACTGCTCTGATGCTAACGAGTCGAAATGACCATTCCGACGTAACCGAGTTGTTGTTGAGGCGCGGTGCAAGCGTCGACGTGACCAGAGACGATGGCTTGACAGCTCTAATGTCAGCGTATCAAGAGGGCCATTCTGAGGTTATCCAATTGCTTTTGACCCGCGGCGCGGATGCCAACATGGAGAGGAGTGACGGCTTTACTGCGCTGGTGCTGGCGTGTTAAAGCGGTTACACTGAGGTAGCAGAGTTGCTGTTGAGGAATGGTGTGAGCGTGAATGTGAACAGAGACGGCGGACCAAGTGTGCTGATGGTGGCGCGTCTAGTAGGCCATTACGATATGGCAGAGCTGCTGCTAATGCATGATGCTAGCGTGAGTGGATGGCTGCTAAATCGTGGCGCAAGTGCGAATGTGGGTAGTGACGGCAAACCAAGCGCCATGACACTCGCTTACCTGGATGGTCTTCCTGGACTAAAGCCTGGCGACACCTCCAGGACTCTACTTCGGACACCGAAAAATGACCAATCGAGTGTTCCCTTGGGGGCCTTTGAATCTATGGAACTGGAGGACATGGAAGATCGCTGCTGGAGGACAGCCATGATTTGGGAGAGAACGAAGCCTTGTATCACCACTTGTCACAGCGCATGAAGAGGGTCTTAGATTTCCTCATTGCCTTCCAGTTCGCGAATGGTTTGACTGTAAATTATAACTTGCTGAATATGTGTGCAGTTGCGTGCTCGAGGCTCCAAGATTTCTACTAGAGGTATTCGCAGTCGACAAACATTTTCTCCGCGCTGGCGAGGAATCGACTGATGATGAAGGAGTTGGAGGAAATCCACCAAGAAGTTGACATCTTCTCGAAAATATTGCATATCCGGCGTGAACAGGAGCCTCAAGCGCGGGACGAAAAGCGGGTAGAATACGTACTGATCCGGCAAGAGCAGCTCAAGTTCCAGCTGCAGTCGTCGTAAGATATCTCCGAGGTGCTGCCGGACAGAGCGGACCATATGGGAAACCCTGACGCTGCTGCAATACGAGCTGCAGCTGTCTGAACAACTCGAGGAACCTCCAACAAGAAGAATGACCGAGCATTTCAAGGTCGCGATCAAGAAGATTGTCTCGTTTTTTGGATTGGAGGTGGATGCTGTTCTGACTTGGTTTATCCCAGAGTACGCTCTGAGCTGCTTGACTGACGCGATTGGTTCAGGAAGCTTTGGTACGGTCTATTACGGAACACAACTGGTACTAACCACCGACACGCAGACAATTGCTGACAGGTATATTGCGGTGAAGAAGCTGAGCATGTACGGGCTCGGCGGTGCTCTCACCAGTAAGTCGTTTTTCGAGAGTGTCGACAACTGGTATCGATGCTCGTATCGCAACATCCTGAAACTGCGCGGAGCATGTCAGGTGAGTCGCCGAGCTTTCTTGGTATGTGAGTTTGCTTAAGGTGGCGACCTGCTCGAGTTCCTGCGCCAACCAGAGAATTCGCACCGAATTTGGGATCCCTTCATCGAGGTAATCAAGGGCTGCAGTATCTTCACAGGAACAACATCGCGCATGGCAGTCTGAGGTGCAGCAATATCGTGGTCTCGAGAGATGGGACGACGAAGCTGACTGACTTCAGGTTTCGCGACGTCAGAGGCGCCATCAGAGCGCTTGGTGGAACTGATTCATCAGCGGACCGAAGTCTTCACTGGACGGCCCTGGAATGTCTCGCGCTGGAGTCGACAGCGTCAACGAAGGCAGCTAACGTGTACTCGCTCGGTATGTACTTGAGTAATCACAAGAAGAGAGTACTGTACCACATTGGCGTGGTCAACCACGACAGCCAACTGCAAACGTACAAGGTCAGACGGAGCTATTCGGACTTCAAGACACTGCACAACGACCTGAGCGCTGTGCTCGAGGCGCGGAAAGAGTACTTCACGTCGTGCTCTCAGCTGCACCAACAAAAGCTACTTGGTGTCAAGGAGGGGTTCGGCTCACTGGAAACTAGCAAGAATCGACAAACTAGTTTCACGCATACCATCCTAGATGACACCCTCGCGGTGTCAGTGATGGCGTTCGCATTGCCGCCATTGCCGAACGCTGGTTTCATGTCTTATTGGCGCTGTCACAATAATACGTACCTCAAGCACCGATGCGAAGTCTTCCAGGGAATTCTGCGTTCGATCCTCAGGATGTCGTTCTTGCGCGAGTCGTTCGCGATGCAGAAGTTTCTGGGCATTTCACCTATACCGATCCGCAACCGTGGCTCGCAATCCATGTCCAGCACGCTGGGGATGGATTTAGATTATGAATACATCGCATGGAGTCCCCAGGGACCTCGGTGCAAGAGGATATTGACCACCAAGAGCAAATCAATGTATGAATAAAAAGCAGTAGGATATACGAAGGAATAAGGTATCACAATCATGCCTTTCTCTAAGGCGAAACCACCCCAGTTTTCTCCTACATCACTAAATAATAAATGTTAACACTTTGTCCACACTTGAGTCTCAAAGCATACCGTTGAGCATCGCGATTGACGCAATCTCGAGGCAGAAGCCGACAAACTCTTCCTCTGAGATGCCACGCGGGTCTTCGGTCTCGAATTTGCGGAACGCGTTCATAAACATCTCCTCGTGAAGCAGCGGCTGGAGCGCCTTGGACGAGCGCACAAGCTCCGAGATCTCGTCGTTCGACATGTCGTAGAGCGCGTGCTGGAGCTCTTCAACCTCGAGGACGCCGTTCGCGTCGTTGTCGAGAATTGCAAACAGGTTTCGGATCTTTCGCTCTTCTTCGTCTTCTCTGTAGGCGTTCGGGTCCTCGTTCTCGGGGGCTTCAGACTGCTGGTGCTGCTGATGTTGAGACTGTTTGCGCTGAGGACCTTCTGGTTGACTATTGTAAACCTCGCGCTCTTCGCCCAGCAGCGGCAACAAGCCCTGGTCCATTAGATTGATGTACATCTGCTCGCAAAAGACAATGAACACCTGCCACGAGAGTTCCTCGCTCTGCTGGCGTCTGCTCTTGTTGTGGTCCAGAGTGTCCACCAGAGCTGGACGATACTGCCCTCCTCCTTGTCCTCCACCACTTCCTTCCAAGTGGCTGAAGAGTTCATCCAAGTGTGTGTGCTGCTTAAGAAACACGCGCAGCAGCATGGACTTGCTCGCGAGCGCAGAGATCTCTTCGTCGCGCTGCAGAGCCCACATCATCTCCTGCTTGTTCACCGCGCCGCTGCCGTCGTAGTCCATCATACTGAACACGCGCAGCAGCACGTCGTGTTCCTCAACAGTGAACCTTCTGGCGAATGCCTCCAGGCGCAGTTGGTGTTGTCGTTGGTCTCTCACATCGTCGCTCTCGCCATCGTCGTCTCCACCATCAAAGTGGTTGCGCTCTTCTGCATCATCATCGTTATCATGTTCGCCATCCCCAAGCCCGCGACGCTGTCGAGCCTTATCCTCGATGGCATAAGGTCCAGCGAACCCAAATGTCGTCGCCATCGAGTCGACGGTCGGATGGCCGAACTTTGTAAGGTGTTGCTGCATGAAGCTGTTCGAGCGAGGACTGTTGTTGTTGTTATTGTTGTTGCTCGTCCACAGATCGAATTTGTGCTGCTGCTTCATCTTCTTGCTGCTGGACTTGGACGAGAGCTTGGACGATGCCGAGAGCGAAGGCAACTGGTTCAGTTTGGTGTGCGAGCTGCAGAGGATCTCCTGTGTCGGACTTATCTACATAGGATCGAGCAAAGGAGGTAGCTTGGTTACCACAAAGCCAAGGCTAAACCGCCTGATACAGCACAAATAGAAGCACTGAGATACCTGACTCGGCTTGAACGGGATCCCATTGAATCGTGCTGGCACATTCGGGTCTGGAGTCTACACAAGATACAACCATGAACATCACCATACACATTAGCCAAACGCCATAGATAGAGAGAAAAGTCCCCAAGGTACCTTGGATCGCTTGTAGTGCACCGACGTGCCCATGCGCAGATACTCCTCTTCTTCGGGTGTCATCTCCACTCGCGGCGGCATGGGCCGAGACGACGATGTCGACACGGACTGTCGAATCGCTGCGGTTTGCTCAAATACGGCTTTCGTTTGCACGACTTTCTCCATGCTGAAGCCGCCCTTGCGACCGAGGATCTGTGCGCTGTTCGGGTGGTGGATCGTGAAGATCGACTTGTTCCCGTAGCGCAGGTCGCCGTGCTCCAGGCGCTCCTTCACCACGAGGTCGTCCAGGATGTAGCTCGAGCCGGGCGACTTGCTATTGTAGTACTGTTCTAGGTCGTCGTCACCGTCGAAACTCTTCTTCTTCTTCTTCTTTGCTGTCGACTTGGGTACGAATCGCTGCATGGTGGGCCAGAGGTAGTCCAGCAGGTCGTCGACGCTGGTGCAGTCCTGGTAAAACCACTTCAGGTAGTGCTTCTGGTACCGCTTCTCGTTTACGACTTTGTTGCGTGCGTCTCTCACGTTCTTGATCTCCGCCTCGTCTTTCCACGCAAAGTGCAGGTCACGCACGTGCAGTTCCTGGTCAAAACAGCGGCTGAGCAGCTCTTCGTCGGCCATGTCGCGTCGCGCGCGGCTCTCGCGCTGCTCCTCGCCCTGGATGCCCCAAAAGTTGTCGTACAGGCGCCGCTGCAGCGCTTCCTCTAGGCTCATAGCATCGCGAGCGTTCGCCTCCGCCATGGTCTCGTACTCCTTGTGCTTGAGCTCCTGCTCCTTGGTCTTGTGTTGGTGGAGCTCGCCGCGCATTTTCATCGCGAGGTTCACACGCTGCCAGAACACTTCGGCAGTCGCCATGAGCCGCTCCTCGCTCAGCTGTCGCCGCACCTCGCGGTTGTGCGCGTCGACCCCCCAGAACCGGTCACCGCTGCGGATCTGCTCCATTTCCTCTTCGATCATCTCGCGCCGGCAGATGCTCGAGCGCTCGTCCTCACTCTTGGACAAGAACTCCCGATGGCGCAGCTCGCGCAGGCAGCGTGCCTCGTTCATCGCCTGCTCTTGGCGCTTCTTTCGCAGCGTTGTCTTCCGCTGCTTGACGTCGCGGCGCGCGAGAAAGCTCCGCGAGAGCGCCTGGATCGCGATCGCCGCCGCCATCTCCTTATCCTCGTTCGCCGAGATGAAGAATGTTGGTGGGTCCCAGCGGGTCTCGCCCGTGATCGAGCAATAGTAGTACACCACCTTGTGGAACGGGTCGTACACCTCGACCCACACATTGTCGGCATTCGCATCGTTTTGGGCGTCGTCTAGGGCCGCAGAAACCTCTGTTTCAAGTGCCTGGTGCTCGTGCAGCAAGCCAAGCTGGCGCTGCCGCTCCGCTGCGAGCAGCTTCATCTGAAACACGCGCTTACGCGCGAGCGTCATGCGGAATGCACACTGGAGCTTCACGACGACGCGCAGGATCGCGTCGCTTTCGGCCTTCATCACGTACGAGTCCGGTTTGTCCCAGCGCATGTCGCCCGAGAACATGCCATAGTAGTAGAAGCAGTCGTGCGTCGGGTCGTACATCTCGACCCAGTGCTCGCCACCGAGCCGCACTTGCTCGTCGCGGAGTTCTTCGAGTTCTCTCTGGCGGCGTCGTGTTTCCTCCAGTTGCATCTGCACGTTGCGGTCCAGGCGCTTGATCGAGCCGTTCATGACCTGCCGGACAAGCTGGAACGGCCGACGCTGGGTGTGAGCTGTTGGCTGTGCTGCTTTAATAGTAGTGGAGTCATCAACCTGGCCGTCAGGTAGGCTCCCTCCTCCAAAAGTGGCTGCATCATCACCACTTACAGTCGAATCGCTGGCATGGTGACTGCTATTAACATCGTCTACCAGGGCCTCAGTCTGGACTGGCAGCTGCCAGCACGTCTCGCCCGTGTAGACGTTGCAATAGTACGTCTCGCCGTGCTCGTTGACACACTGCATCCACTCGGAGACGACGGCGCCGCCGCTGCCGTCTTCGGTCGGCTCCACGACCACCACAGGCATCGCGCCAGTGTCGTGCGCATGGTGCTCGGGTGGCGATGGCGATGGCTGCTTAAACTCTTCGTCATTTAGAGCTGATGTGGTGATAACTGGATCTGTTGCAGCCATCGTAACATCACTGTCATCAATGCTGGAGTCCGCCATGTTGATGACAGCAATTGGCGCCAATGCTGAGTGGGTCTGTGTGGATCCTTTGTGATGGCCTTGAAACGACGCGAGACGTGGGACGCTCCAGACTATCCGCCAGAGATATACATATTCAAAACAATTTCACAATACACTATACACTGTCACTGCTACAAACCGTTCAAACAAATCTTGGCAGACCCATAGTGAGATCAAGTCAACTGCCAAGATTTTTGTGTGCAATTCTGTTGAGCAAAAACTTGACAGTCCCATAGTGAAATCAAGTGAACTGCTAAAATTTGGATCAGCTGCAAAAGACAGGGCAGCGCACAATCGCACAGAATTTGTTTCTATTTCTATATCCGTCCGTCTGCGCAGTCCCATCTTCTTCCCACAATAATACGACGACGGAAGCAGCACCACCACGCAGGACTGACTATTCGCGATCCAGCGGCGGCGCCACCTTCATTACCACAACAAGCGCGCTCGTTCCATAAGGAGGGCGACTGTAGAGACCGAGTGGATGCTGCCACAGTACGAGCCCGTGCAGACGGTGGGGTCACCTGAGATGATAGGGGCGATGCTGATCGCAGCCGAGCCGCCTCAGCCCTTCACCGCTGTGTCGTCACTCACGACCATCAACATGCAAGACAGCGGCAGTGGTCCGTACCAGAGCAATGACGGCCGCCATCACACGACGCACAAGAAGAGCAGTCGGCGGCACATGACGTCGGCGCTGCTGCAGCGCAAGCGCAAGCAGCTGAAGACGCGCTTCAGCGACCTCGCGCGCAGCCGCAACTGGAAGCTCTGCCAGAGAGTGCTATTCCTGCTGGGCGTGCTGGGCGCCGCGCTGCTCGCGTCGTTCATGATCCTGCGCTTCATCAACACGGACGAGTTCAACCTCGCCATCCAGTGGATCCAGGTACAGAACTGTAGCATTCATTGGGCGTAGTATTGCATGTGTGTGTGTGTGCGTATAGCTCTATCTGATGATGTGGCTCTGTGTGTGTATCTATGTCTCTACAGGACCATGAGGTGGTTGGCTCACTGGTCTACGTGCTCTCGTTCACGGCGTTCATTATCCTCTGGTGCGTAATGTCACAGAAGGCCACTGCGCATTGTAGTCTATGCATGGTGTGGCTCACCTTGTACTGCTTTTTCCTATTGTATCTCTACAGCTTTCCGTCAACAGCGTTTGAGCTCCTCGCGGGGTACATCTTTGGCTTTTGGGTGGGCTTGCTCTTGGCAACGGTCGGCAAGCTGCTCGGCTCGGTGCTGTCGTTCCTCATTGGGCGGTATCTCTGCCGGAAGCGCGTGCGCGCGTACATGGAGCGCGGCCACCCGGTGTTCAAGGCGTTCCAGTCGCTGCTGCTCAAGCGCCAGGTGCTCATCGTGTTCCTCACGCGCATCGCGTTCTTCCCCATCGCGATCAAGAACTACGGGCTGAGCGTGCTCGAAGTCAAGTTCGCCGTGTACTTTGCCGCGGCGCTGATCACGGGGTTGCCGTTCTCGATCATCTGGGTGTACTCGGGCCACGCCGCGCAGCACTTGACGATGCTGCTGTCCAGTCACGGTACGCACAGCAGCACGGAGATCGTGATTCTGATCATCGGTGCGGTAAGCGCGCTCTCGCTGCTGTTTTTCATCGGCTTTTACACGCGAAAGCACATTTTGGCGCTCGCTCAGGAGGAGACCGAGGCAGCTGAAGCTCAAGCTCAAGCAGAAGCTCAAACAGCTGCAGCGGATGATATTGAAAGTGCGGAACCAGATGCAAAGGCATCAGGCTCACAGATCTATGGATCGAGTGTCTGAGCTAGAGAGAATGCTGTGGCAAGCAAATATGGGGCGCGAGGTCGAATAGTTCTTAGATATTCGTATTATATATTTTATCTTATTTTATTGATGAACTGCATCGTGAGTGTGAGCGTGTCGAGCGAAGGCTTTTTTTTGCATCGCTCGATCATGTAGAGCAGCGTCAACGCTTCCAGATGAATGCTTGTCTTGGAGGCTTTGTCAGCTCCCATCAAAGTCAAGTCGTTCGGCCACTGTGCATTCCAGGGAGGATCTCGGATCAATCAGTCAGTTCCAAGTTTGTCGTGTATTTCAATTGGCTATTTGTTTATTTGTTTATTTGTTTATTTGTTTATTTGTTTATTTGTTTATTTGTTTCTATCATATAGTCTGTTGAAAGTTGATGGCAACCTTGGTGCTTGTTATGGATTGAGCAAGAGGGTGTCCATACCATCGTCGCGACGGGGACCAGTAGTGACAGCAGCAGCGCTGTGATCGCGAGCTCCGTCGAGCGCTTGCTCCGCCTCAAAGTCGCGGTAAAGCATGAACGAGAGCGAATAACCCACGAGCGCGAGCATCGCGATCCACTCACAGACTGCACTCAGCTGATGCAGTGCGTAGTCGCTGCTATCTGGTGTATGTCACGCACAGTACGACAGCAACACAGGATGCAGAACCTAGTCTGTGAGTGCTAAAGTACTATGAAGCCCATCGACCACCCGCCAGCACTATTCTATGCACGTGGCGCTCAAGATGCTCAGCAGTGAAAAATGTATATCCCTCACCATATTGCCAGAGCTTGGTCTTGTTTGCGTTGTACCGCATCGTGGACGTGCAGTACTTGGTGCCGAGGTTCTTGTCGAGACACTCCTGCACCGAGAGCCTCGGTACGGGGTTCACCAGCGAGATGCCGATGATGAAGAAAATGATCGCGGCGAGCACGAGCAGCACGGTGCAGATCACCTGCAGCATCACGGCGCGACGGATACTCCTGTGGGTGTCCACCGCGTGGCGAGTCGCGCGCAGCATCCAGTACATGATGCAAGTCTGAGAAAGAGTCACACAGTGCGCGGTGGTGAGCAGTTGACCTACACCCCTACAAGCAGAGCAAGCAGCAAGGCAGGCAGCCCACATTGACAAAGATCGCGAGCATCTCGAGCAGAAAGAACCAGTATGTGGCATACGAATGGACGTGAGGGCACGCCGTCGTGCTGCACCACGCCTGGAAGCAAAGTTGGGCGTCAACTTGGTCAATCCATCTCGCAAGCAATCGATTGTGATAACACTTACCAGAATGGGCAGCCCGATGGTTGAGAGCACGCCCAGCACGACCACGAGTGCGCTCCAGATGAGGACGTACTTGGACATGAGCTTGCGCCGGACGCGCAATCGCAGCGACACTGACTGGTAGAGACAGTTGAGGACCCACGTCATCGCGATCGCGATCGCCACGATCGTGAGCCCCACGCCGAACACGTAGTAGCTCGGCCGGTCTGTAGGTATTCACAAACCAGACATCCAACCAGCACAACCAGTTTCCATTGTCAAGCTCTGCGTTCGTATAGCGAAGAAGAACGATACTATAGCGCAGTCGTAGCTCGACGTACCTCGTCCAATGTCCGAGAAATAGGGCAGGTTGAGTCCGCCAACGTAGCGGTTCTGCGTGATCGTGAGGATGACGCACACGATGATCGTGACGACCAGTGCTGCCGACGCCACGAGCGGCGTCGCCCAGCGCAGTTTGTCCACGAGCATCGGTGTCTGTGCGCCTTCTCTTTGGTGTGTGTCTGGGTGTGGAAGGAACTTGACCCCGTTGCAACAGTTCCTGTGGCTTGCGATCGTTGTCGCCTCCCTTCCCTCAGTCTATAGTCCGCTTTAACAACTGCCGTGTGATTGATTGACTGATGACAAAAGACAGAGGAGAGGTGGTTGTGTGTTTATGCAAGAATCGCTGCATTTTCATTTCATTTTATTTCGCATTCACATTGACGCATTTTTGATAGAATAATAGGAGACGGCACCTATGCGGAGCTGTCCAGCTCACGTGGACGCTGCAGGTGGCGTGGGCAGCACGGCGAGACTGTAAAAATGCGTGGACTGTGCGATCCCGCGGCTGGCGCAGCGCTCCAACTCCTCGTCGTACTCATGCGTCGCGAACGAGAGCGAGTACCCGAGCAGCGTGAGGATGCAGCCCAACTGCGCGACTGCACGCATCTGGTTGGCAGCAACGTCGTTCTCTATAGGTGGACATAAGTGGACAGTTTTGTCAGGTGAATGTCCACATGAGATCGACGCGTAATTGAATAGCTTCGACATACTAATAATACGTACCATAGTTCCAGAGCTTGGTATCCACAACGGAATGCCGCATGGTCTCCGTGCAGTACACTTCACCGAGATCTCGTTCCAGGCACTACAGGGTAAAGCGACGTTCAGTGCATAATCGATTAGAACTATGATCCATCCACCAACCTCTCACAGTGCCCACTACCAACAAGGACGCACCTCAGTGATCGAGAGACGCTGAAAGTCCTGGACGATCGCGAGCCCGACGGGTAGGTACAGCAGACTCGCGATGAAGAACACGGTCGCGACCACGAACTGGACGTGGAACGTCCGCTGGAACTTGAGCAGCCGCCGTGTCTCGGGACTCGGCGCTGCCAGGTTCACGCCGTTAATCGTGTAGGACATCGGGTCGATCATCGAGCGCACGAACTTCTGGATCTCGTAGCTGATGAACGTGTTGAGGAAGACCGCGACGCTCTCGAGCAGGAAGAACCAGTGCGCGCCGAAGCTGTGCGCCACCGGGTACGACGCTGCACCGAATATACCGACGAGCATGAGCCCGAGCATCGACAGCACACCGGATGCGAGGCTCACGAGCAGTAGGCGGTGCGCTGCACGCGGCATCACCACGTCCGCGTCGACAGCATCGACCGGTTCCATGAGTACCGCGTACTGGAACTGGAAGTTGAATAGCCAATTGATCGCCAGCAGTACCGCGGTCGCCAGCATGCCGAGGTTGAACAGGTAGTACGCGGGTGAATCGCGCGCGAGGTCCGAGACATAGGGCCATGCGAGGCCGCCCAGGTACTTCCCACCGATCTTGGCACACAACACGCAGAGCAGCAGCGTCGCGAGCACGACGCACACAGCGACAACAGGCGCGAGCCAGCGTAGCTTCTTGAGCGCGACCGTCGTGTTGAGCGTCTTCATGCCAAACAATCGCCACAAAGCAGCTCGTTGGTTGGCTGTGCACTTGCAGCTCTTCGAGGTCTGCGTCTGCGCGAAAATGAATGAATGACTCTTCTGGAATGCTTGACACCCATTCGTTCAGTCAGCTAGTCAGTCGCGGTGACACAAGACACACTCTGAAGCGCAGCCAAGTGCGCCCCATAAGTGTGGTTCTTTCTATCTTTTCATTGAGCATATTCAGAGAAAGACATCCATTCCATTCCAATCCATACAAAACACAACACGGGTAATGATTGCTTTGGTACCCACCTGCACGTGCATTACCATCGCCGTCTTGTCTGTGGCCTATACATAAGCGAGGGCTTCCCTTCTGCATTCAAGTCGGTCCACACTAAGCCAAAGAAACAAGGGAGAGAGAAGCAAGAAAGATCACGCGCTTAAACCAAAATTTTCCATTTTGAACGAGCGATGCACCGCGCAGGCTCTTCCATGATACTGGCATTAGTTTGGGTGCTGGATGGTAATGAGAAGTACTCATATACATAGAGATCAGCAGACACATTCACATATCATATAGGAAGAGAAGCTGTTCACGAGTGCAAAAGCGATTTGTGTACGTACGTGCGTGCTCGTGCGTAATGCATTTCTTCAAAAGGCGCGCGCGCCGCTTCAGGATGCTGCTGCTGGTGATGGGGGGTGGTTTGCTTCTTCAGACGCATAGTCACAGTCACACACATGGGATGGATGGGTGGACTACTGAATGACAGAAGGGCGGAAGATTCATTTCCATGCGTTGCGTGCGTGGCGCGTAGTTGATGAAAGAGAAACAATGCGGCAGAGACGGTATTATTGACAAAGAAGAAAAAAAAATCGCAAGCTACTGCTGCTACATTATAGATCATCGTTTATAACCGAGAAAGCAGAAACATAAACAATTCAGGGTTTCTTTTCAGCAAAAAAAAATCCGTGACAGACGCACTGAGCGTTGATTTGATTTGTAAATTACAGACGAAGAGTTGGCTCTGAGCCTATTTTATGAAACGCATTATGTAGCAGCAGGCATACTCAGGATTCCAAGTTGAAGTGAAGCTCTTCGATCTTGCCTGTCGTCCTCGTCATCTGGGGTCACGACTGCCGCTTCTTCTTTATAAATGGCACCACCAGCAGCACCAACCAGCAGCCACTCGAAAGAAATCCTCCCATGCGAATGATGATGGGAATGACTCTGCGACGTACACAAAATTTGGGCTCCGTCATGCACGCTCACATGATGAACTGCTCTTAGCCCCCCATAGCATGCACACCTACCTCCAAGCAGCACCGCACTCCCAATAGTTCCCACACAACACATATCACAAGACAACACGCAATAGTGAGAGAAGAGAGAAATGGTGTTGGCATTCATTCATTAATAAAATAGGCTGTGGAGTGTCTGTCTGTCTACATATTGTACGTTGTATGCTGGTTCTCGCTCGCGTCGTCGCTCGAGAGCGGCAGCGGCGAGTTGAGCATCGGGATCGTGTAGAAATGCGTGGAGGGCTCGTTGCTGCGCACCTGGAGGTCCTGGTTGTCCACTTCGCGCGCAAAGTCATGCGAGAGGAACGAGACCGAGTACCCCACGAGCGTCAGGATGCACCCGAGCTGCGCCGCCGCGCGCATCTGCGTCTTGGAAAAGTCATCCTCTATTATAGATATATACAGCAGCTGGGCGTTAGCATAAGGCGCCATCGGTGCGTATCGATATAGGACAGGAGGGAGTATGGATATATATCGCTCGCTTCGTACGTACCGTAGTTCCAGAGCTTGGTCTCCGTGGCGTTTTTCCTCATAGTGTCTGTGCAGTACTTGACGCCCAAGTTGCGTTCAAGGCACTATAGAAAAGCAAAGGATGTATGTGTGCAAGTCAGCTTGATGGAGCTATCAATAGTGAAAAGATATGAACAATTGGCACGGTACCTCTGCTATCGTGAGGTGTTTGAAGTCGTCGACGACCGCGAGGCCAATGGGCAGATACAGCAGGAACGCGATGAAGAAGAGCACGGTGAACACGAGCTGGATGCGGAACGTGCGGCGCAGACTCGCGATACGCTGGGCGTCTTCGTTCGGCGTCGGGGCGCCGCCGGCCAACGAGATGAAGCCCGGAAGGTCACGGCTCGAGCTCGCGTGGCGGAAGATCGTCCAACTCACGCCAGTCTAACAATGGGAATTTGAGTATCACACCAGTGCATTGACTAATGTGAAATGGATGGAACAGCAATAACTGGTGGGTGAGGAGGGTACATACGTTGATGAAGACTGCGACGGTCTCGAGGAAGAAGAACCAGTATGCGGCGTAGTTGTGCGTGGTCGGATACGACGACGTGCTGAAGAACGCCTACATAATTTACATACAAGCGTATTTATGTAAGCTCTTGCACACCTCACAGTGCACTGTGCGCAACTCATTCGCCTGTACCAGAACGGGCAGTCCGACGACCGAGATCGTGCCGAGCACGGTGCACGCGAACGCCCAGGTGTGCGCGCTGCGCTTGACCTGGCCGAGCTGGATCGGGCGGCTGAGCACCGCGCGCTGGAACTGGAAGTTGAACACCCACGTGCACGCGAGCGCGATTGCCGCGAGTGTGAGGCCCACGCAGAAGATATAGTACCCAGGCGCATCTACCAATACACATAGCCGCATATTGTAAGCACCAAGCCACCAACACACAGCGCATCCATAATAGAGCACTATATATAACGCGCACCTCGGCCCATGTCGGAGAAGTAGGGCCACTTGAGCCCGCCCGTGTAGATGTCACGCGTCTTGGTCAGGATGAGGCACGTCACGAGCGTGATCACGACGACGCTCACGCCGATTACCGGCGTGAGCACGCGCAGCCGCATCACGAGCGCGGAGGTCGCGGGCGCGAGCGTGGCCGTCGACGGCATCATCCAGCAGGTAGGCGGCTACTGTGCAGTGCTGTGCTGTGCTGAACGCAAATGAGTGAGTGTGTGCTGCGGCTATCTGTCAAATGGCGCTATCGCTGGCCAATTGAATTGAGCTCTTCGTGCTGACGCTCTTATCGGATATGAGATAAGGAAGCGTTAATAGAGCTGGGCGACTTGCGTTGTACGCACACACTGAGTGGGTGCGAGGTACGCAGGGTGGCTATTTATAGCGAGCCAATAAGGCAAGCAGGCGAAATTGCGATACGCTGCACAAGTGTGCGTCCATTTGTGGCCATCTGTTTCTTTTTGTATGACTTTTTTCTATGATGAGGCTTTTTCGCCCCTCGATCTTGGTTTTTCTATCATCTCGTTTGTTTTGGTCCGACCCCCCTTTCGTGACTCTCGCTTATCCGGAAGTGCTCTCTATTCAGTCGGATCTGTGACGTGTGACGCACAGATAGTCAGCACCGAATCCAAGAAGACACGTCACGCGTAACTGGGCGGGACAGAGAACTGGATGGGGAGAATGGAGAATCCACCGTTCACTCAGTAGGGAAGTCTTGGTTGGACGTTACACTTGCAGTTTGTATGGATCTGGCGATCGACAGCCGCATCCGAAAGGCACACATGCGTAAGTTGCGACTCCTGCTGTTCATTTTATTCATCATGAGTGGGATCAGATCCTCTCTTGCGATTCTGAACTCTTTTGTTGTCATACAGGCGGCACATCTCACTCTTTGTACTCGTATTGTAGGCATGCGTTGATGATCTGAAGAGCTCATGTCCAAGCAGAAAAGAAATCCATTTTTGTGCATTTGTAATTGAGCTCCTCACCTCACATGGGAGCTGCTCATGTGGATGCAGATGTGGGTGGCACAAACTGCGGCAGTCAAAAGGTGGTCACGGTCTGACCGTCACTCAGCGAAACTGCAGCTCGAGTTCAGTGCTCTTACCTAACATCTGAAAATCCTCAATCGTCGCAAGAAGAAGAAAAATGTACGCACTACGTACTGAATGCTACAACCTCCACACGCACCAAAGTTCAACGTCGTTGGCGTTTTGCTTTTTATTATTATTTTCACGTCAAATTCTGCGTGTGGGGTGTTGTGCTGGTAAGTACTTCATCTGCCATTTTCTCATGCAAATGGAGACTTGTTGTGAGCAAAGAGATAGATATTCATGATGTTCATGGGTATCTTGTGATCAACGCGTTCAAACCACAATCGATCAGCGCACTGCACGGCAGTGACAACATGCACTCTGCAAATCAAGCGAGTGCTTAGTCGCTATTAATATCCATATCTGAGTGAAGATCGCGGTATTTGCAAACACCATCACGCCTTCGTTTTTCGTGGTTGGAGCCTGTCGATGTCGATAGAAAGACGAGAACTCTAAGAAGAGCACTGAAGTACATGAAGTCAAGATGGGCGTATGCTGATGATCTTTTTGTGTTGACGATAAATTAGTAAAATGAAGAAAACAAGCACTACAATACGTCGACGGCTTTGACCGAAAGAGAGGCGGGGAGGACTCCTCAACAGCGAACAAACAACTGCTCTTCCTTTCACGTTCTCTTCATCTCTCTCTCTCTCTCTCTCTTTCAAATGGTCATGCGAGCTGATCCGGTCTCTGCGTGGTCGCCATCATTCACGAATCGCTCGCGTCGATCCTTTCATTTGCCAGTCTGGTGGTTGGTTACAAGCGACTAGATCGCGACGTCTTCATGAGGTTCGCGAGCGAGTTCACGTAGAGGCTGTCGGTGGCGTCGCTGCACTTGTCCGACTTCTCGGCGTATCGGTTGACCGGCAGTGTGTGGCGGAACTTCTGCTCGCCCGACATGCGCGTGTTCTCGTAGATCGAGCGTTTGGCGTGCACAGTCGCGAGCAGCGCCGCGTTAATGGACGACGAGTTGGTCGCGTGGTGGTGCTGCGCATGGGCTTGGCGGTTGCGTGGCGTCTGTGGCATCTTGGCTTGTATGTGTCTGTGTGGAGAGGGAGGCTGGGCTTAGTGGTGGCGCTGTTCTGGTGTGCGTCACTTGGTGCAAATTCGGAAGTGAGCTCTTCGTTTGATACCATTCGACCTAAGAAAGGAGTAGTCCGTCCATTCACCCCCACTTCCCCTCTGAATACGATTGTGCAATAAGACACGTTCAAGTATGCCATGATAGAGGTTTATTTGTGCTGAAAGGTACACAGTTGCATCAAAGGCTCTTGTATTCTGAAACTGGCAGTTATAATTGTACAGGTTATTTATTTATACAGGTGGCTTGATCACGTGGGAATCGACCAGATGGCTTTTGACAAAGTTCAACTAAACAGTTTTACAACTTGATATGTTGATTTCATCATTTCAATACAGGTTATATGTTTTTGAAGGTGACACATATTAAATTATCACTGTCTTTATATCTTCTATAAAAGGGTACTCTAATATACAGTGTAAGGTCGGTGATTGGTGGAACCCATTTCTTCCGTCACAAAAATCTGAGTCGTGCGTGTCATTGCGATCGGTTGGCTACAGTTTGCGACGTTTGCATGCACAGGAGTCAGTCATTTGAGCAAGTCGCGCATTTGTGTGCTCTCGGTGAGGGTGACCACACAAGGCGAATTTGGTGGGGAATGATTTTCTGCTTGAGAACGGAACTAGTTCATCTACACCTATGCTATAGGAAGGATAGTGAATCATCTTATTGTTTTGTGGCGCTGCTGTTGACTACAATGGCGAGACTTGTGCAAGCGCGCTCATGCGCTTGACTGTGGCATCGACTCGATCATAATCACATGGGTGATCGAAACGCAAGCATGAGCTACAAAAAATCAGCTCAGCCAAGGTCTTGGTAGGGCCATACATGATTTCATCATAGTCTTGGTTTGGCTTGTTGATTAACCGCAAAAAGAAAGAATCAAGAATCAAGAATGGGAACGAAAACGAAAACGAAAACTCACTCACCATGCGCTCACCCAATCAACTGGCACGGCAGCTGGATGTTCGTCCAGGTACGAGCAAAAAAATAATCTCCTGGCCGAACGTAACGCTACGCTTCCGCTTTTTGCCACCTTGTTATGAGGCGGACGTGCTGGATGAGATGCTGTACTTAGCGCGCAGAGACTCACGCTTCTCCGCACGCTTCCGCAGACGGTCTTCATGGAACGACGCCTTGCGGTCTTCCATGCTGCGCATGCTCTCGGCCATCTTCTTGATCTCCTCGTTCTCCTGCGCGATCAGCTTCGCACGCTTCTCGCGCTCCGTGGCGATGAGCGCGTTGCGCACGTTTCGCGCGCTCTGGATCGCCTGGACCCACTGCGCACGTTTATGAGCACTGGTAGCGTCGAAGCGGTGCTCCTGGTCTCCGACGACGATCACGAAGCCGAGATCCGGGCAGTCCTTGTCCAGCGCAGCCTCTCGCACGCTGGTGATCATATCCAACGAGATCGCCTTGATTTCGCCTGTATCAGCATAACACACAAGCGGTATGTTAGTGCCAGTCTCCAAGCGCCAAGGTAGTATAGAGAGTGTGAAAGAGAGAATATTCAGTTGGTCGTACCGTGAAATTGGCGGAGCTCCATGTCGATCCGCTGGTACTGGAGAATGCTCTTTGAGCGAATGAACTTGAACTGTACGGCGCGCTTGCGCAGCAGCCCGTACTTGTTGAGCACGTCGCCGGCTTCCAAGAGTGGCAAGTGTTTCTCGTAGAACTCGTTCTCCAGCGTTGCCTGCGCGGCGCACGTGTTGCAGAGTCGCACAGGCTCTAAGAATCCATACTTGATCACTTTGTCCGAGTTGGACGCGCACGACTTGCAGTACACGAGCCCACATCCACGGCAGTGGTGCTTGCGGTTAAACATGTCGAACTGGTCGCTGCACAGCGCGCAGGAGTCGATGATTGCGTCCTTGACCCATCGCGGTGGCGGCTGGTATCCAGCGAGCACGACGGATTGCTCGATGCTGGCCGGCGTGCCGCTTGAGCTTGGGGTGCTGTCGCTGTGGAAGAGGCTGAGCTTGCGCGCGCTCATCTGCTGCTGGCTCATGTAGATGCTGTCGTCGTCTGCGGGTCCGGCGTGCGCGGGCTGGAAACACCAGAAGATCATGGCGCAGAGCCCCGCGGCGGTGGTGCGAGGGTGTTGCTGGTCATCGAGCGACGAAGATCCTGGTGCCATGACTGAGAGGGATGCTGGTGACGTCTCTCACGTGCAGCAAGATGGAGGGCGAGTGGGAATGGTGTGTGTGAAGACACAAGGAGGGAGGGCGAGCGGTTACCCGAGAATGAATATGCTGATGGAGATCGTGCGACAACTGGCCCGAACTCCAGTCGCCACCTGTTTCCGCTCTTCGGAGCCCAGATGCTTCTCCTTGTTGTGATGTGCCTCATGGAAGAAAGGGACCCCAAGATTTTTGACGCTGTATTTTGTGGAAGGTCCAAACACAAACGACTGCGATCTCAGACTCAGATTGAGTGGAAACATGGATCTCGACATCTATCTTAGAATTTGTATTCAACAATCTATATTTAGGACAATATCCTAGAGTTGGTTTTCTCAGATGTTTTTGATCTGGCGTGTTCTTTTCTCAGATGATTTCTAAATCGATACCTCTTCCCTCAGATGAGTTCTATATCGATACTTCTGTATGCCGATAATCATGATATAAAACCTGTGAGTTTGTCCGTAGAATCCGAGCCGTTTCAAGGTTGAAGGCGTGTGAGGTTTTGCATAGCTCGGGTTGGCTCAGAACGAAAGAGGCTGTGAGCATTTTTGTGGGAACCGAGCCAAATGTTGTTTAAAAGAGTGTGAGTTTGAGAAATATGCATTTGCTCAGCTTATGCACTTACAAAAATTATGCGATTTGAAAGGTATGGATTCTCAGTCTCAGGCTTGTTCTCAGACACTCACGTCTTCGGTCAGGCCTTGAAGTGATGACGCCTTCCTGTGACAGTGTCCATTTGTGTTCGTATTGACGAATGGCTGCAGCGCATGCTCTAACGCCCTCGACGCCGTGCATGGCGGGACAGCGACTGCCTGTATGAAAGGACCACAGGAGTCGCCGGCCTAGTCTCAGCAGTAGCGCCAATGTACGGCGCGCCTCCATTCCCTCATCGAGTCATTGCTGTATCTGCTTGCGCAGTCTCACCACTCAACCAAATGCGCCACGACAGTGTCCTCTCGTGGTTCCTGACGCTTGCGATCGCGGCGTTCCTGTCCGCACCGCTCGCTGTGCTGCACTCCTTTGATTGACCCGGCGGTGATGCAGCTGCATAAGTATGGTTCAGTGGCTGCAGTCGGGCTAGTTAGTCATTCGGAGAACCAAGCCGCCAGCAACGATCCGCCGCTGCTACCGAATGAGCTACCGCTACTCTTCCAAATGGAAAGCTACCCGTACTCTGGCAAGAAGATCCTCAAAGCGCACGACATCCGTCTCATGGACATGACGTTTACGGCAACAAACGGCTCGGTGGAGAACCTGAACGCGTCCACCTTGCTGCTTGGCTACATTCCCATCGTCGAGATGCGAGAAACGCGAAAGAGAAGCGAGTTCAGCTACCCGGAGGACCACCTGATCCTCGTCATGCGCGTCTCTCTCGAGTCAAGTCCCAGCGACGCCGCGCAGCGCTCGATGTGCCTGGAAACCCAGTGCTCGCACCGCCGCTTCCGCGTGAAAACCGTGCACAAGGACATCGCCACGGGCCTGCTCTTCGGTCAGGTCGAATGGCTTCACTGAGCAAGACTCTTTGAGTAATGATGTTGATTTATTTCATTAAGTATGTCATACACGCAGTTTCTCTAGTTACTCTTTGATGATACCAACGTGTAGCTTCTCCTTTTTTCTCTCTTCTCTCGGTATGAAAACAAAACACGAAAACGAAAACAAAAACCTACAGTAGGCGGCAACATAGTCCGTTGACCATCTCTTCTAGGCCACAAACGAGTTCATTACGTGGTACACGATGTCGATGCCGGACTCGCTCAGCTTGGACGGGTTCGCGCGCTTCGCGATGATCTTCTCGTGAGCCAGCACGTTGTCGAACATCACGTCAATCCGTCGCCAGCCCACGCTTTGCAGTGTGATGAGCATCGCGCGCAGCGCGTCGCTCTCGTCGTCCGAGCTGAACGCTTCGTGGATGCGGTCCACGATCACCTCACCATCGACAAACGGGTCCGAGCGGCTGCCGTCGCCACCGAAAGACGCCGAGGACGCAGTCGAGCGGCGCGAAAACTCCATCTCGTCTGTCACTGTGTAGCGGTTCCCTTCATTACTGTCGTGCTCACTCTCAAAGTTTGCCGGCAGCGAGCTGGTGCCGCTGCCCACCCCACCGGTGAGCGACAGGCGCTTCCTGTGCCCGTCCTGCGAGAAGAACCGGACGGGACCGTGTTTGCTCGACAGCTGCAGTCGGATTTCGGCGGTGAGCGTGTCTCGAAGCAGCGGCGCGCTGCCGATCGAGTAGAGCGTGATGTGCGGGTACACGGGCGAGGTCGAGCGCTTGGTCGTCTCCATGCGGTACGGGTTGAACGCGCGGATCGACGCGCACGAGTAGGGCACCTGCAGATCAAAGAACACGTTCGAGTAGAGCGTGCGGGTCTTGAACAGCAGCAGCGCCTGCACGAACTGACCTCGCGCCATGCAGCAGAGCAGCGGTGGCGCGTCCACGACCTCGGCGTCTTCTTTCGCCTTCTTCCCGTTCGCACCATCACTGTGTTTCGTTAGGCAGCGCATGCCAAAGCTGTTGTTGCTGAACGCGACGAGCCACTTCCAGTCGCGGTCGATCTCTTCCGACGGAATGCGGATCACGCACTTGCGTTGCTTGCCCATCTCGTTCAACGCGGTCGAGGTCCATCGGATCGTGATCTCGTACGGCTCATGCGAGACCTCCAGGTGGTCCGGATCGCTCAGCCGTCCAGACGCGCTGCTCTGGTGCGAGGCCGACGAGCTGCTCCTGCTGCGACGTGTCAGACTCAACAGCCCTGAGAACAGGTTGCCGTGACTCTTCTTACCGTGCTTCGGTCGTGCGGGGCGATGCGGCAGCTCGAGCGTCACGTCGGCACGTAAGAGATCGATCTCCACGAGGCTCTTCTGGCCTGCGGCAGAGAAGTTCTCGACGCTATGGTTCTCGATCTCGTAGAGACGCAGCATCTGGTCGCTGAGCGTGCAGTAGTAGTATTCGTAGAGCTCTCCACCGCCGCTCATCGCGTTCATGCAGATCAACAGCGTTCCTTCACGGTCGGATTGGACTGCACAAGTACACACAGACACACACATGCGGGCACACGAGATCAACACACACAGACAATGCCGAACAAGGCGCCAATTGTACCAGTCTCTTTCATACCTGAGCCCTGCGCGTTGCCGAGGTCTTCTTTATTCGGGAGTGAGTTCATACTGAGCGAGTGCGTCAGTTCGTTTGCGCTGTCTCGGAGAAAGAACTGTTGTCCGGTTCTACATACACAAATCACATCACAGCAATAGCAGTCCCGTTAGTTCCCTCACAAACTCTACAGTGAGCAATACGGAGCGTACGTACCTGTGAAAGAGCTTCTTTGTGAGCGAGTTGTATAGGAAGTTGACGGATCCGCGCTGCGGTCGGCGAATGCCCAGATGCGGCGTGGCCATCGTAATGAAGTTCTGCAAACGCACATGGGCAGTTCATAATCACACACACGTTAGCCCTTGTGCCATATACCCAAACAGCTCATTTAGGCACCATACATACACACACGTACCACAGGCTCGACGTTCGTGAAGAACCCGCGCGCAAAGAGCACGCCAATGCAGTAGCGGTTGTAGAGCCCGCCGAGCGAGTGACCGAGCAGAGAGAGCTTCTTGAGGTTCGGCATGCGCTTCGCGAGCTCTTGGATCTCGTCTGCGAGCCGCTCGCCCCCCGAGTCGATGCCATCGTAGGTCTGGAAGAATGACGCGGCGTTGCTCGTCGCGCAGTGCACGTGTACATTCTCCTGCTGCAGATGCTCGGTGAGCAGCTTCTCGAAGTTTGTAAAGTCCTGGTCGCTGCCGTGCAGACCGTGCTCGAGCACGAACAGGTGCGACGCGGCGATCTGCGCGGGCGAAGCATCGCCGTCATGCTCATGCTCATGCGTCATCTCTCTATCTCTCTATCTCTGTATCTGTCTATCTGTTTGTGAGGCGTGCTCACGGAGAGCTCCGTAATGAAGAGCGCAACGCTGGGACGAAAAGCGGGAATGCGCGCTTCTTGTGGATTCGTGTGAGTTACTGCGAAATGCAGCTTGTTTGTCAGGAGGACTGATTTCAGAGAGCGTCATTGGCGCGACCTTCGCGCAACCTCACCGCCGAGCTCTTTCTCAAAGTAGGAGAAAAGAGAGAGAGAGAAATGGTGGGTGGGCTTTCTCGTCTGAGTTTGTAACAAATGGCTTCATTTCGCAGAGATGCTTGTGTGGTTTCGGGGCTTTCTGCGCAGGCGACGTTTGCACTGACGGGATGTCCTCACATAATGTGGTCGCGTTCACACTGTGAGGTGATGAATATTCACTCGTCCGCGTGCATTGCACTAGCAGGTGAGCACGGAAGGGCGAGAGGGAGATCCAGTGGCCTATCTGTATCTGTTGGTGGAAAAGCGTCGGATTGTGAGCTTGCCGTTTATTTCTGTTGTCGGCACGTCGTCTCGAATTTGGCTGTTGAGGATGAACTGGGTGTCGCACGAATGTTGCTTGAAGAAGGTGGAAAGGGTTGTGAGCTTCACAAGTCACAAGTGGCATCATCACCAAGTCGAGGGCGTCAACATCATCAGCATCAACAAAGTATCAACTCGCCAGAAGCTCCAATACAGTTGGCTCCCAACACAACAAACATGCGATGTCATGCTATGCGATGCGATGCCATGCTATGTGATGTTCGCCCCGTCAACTGGGGAGCATCGCGAATGATTATTCTGCTGTCATCCACGCGCAAACATGCTCCTTTCTCTTTCATTCTCGTTCTAGCGCTGGGATTAGCATCAGAAATGATGATGACTCTTGCCACCTGCTCTATTGATTTCGCGCGCTTTCGTCTCTGGATATTTTCATATTTGCGCTTTCGCGTGCAGTTCCTTCCTGATGGTCCTACCTACCCCATGCGTGATCATGCGGTTTTGCTGGTCGTTGGATTTTCGCGCTGCGTGTCGCCTGATAATGATGATGGCGCTGCGTTCACACTCGAGTGATCGTTCTCAGCCATCTGGTCGCCCTCAACGGCAGCAGCAGCTGCTGCAGCGGCGACGAGCCTGTTCTCTGGGGCTGCGATGCGCGGCTGGAGTCCGAGGCAGCGGCGGAAGCTGTTGTTGTTCATCGCGATCGTCTGCGCCATCGATGACCACGAGGAGCCGAGCCAGTAGAAGAACACGCCCTGTGGCAGGAACGACATCATCGGGAACGCCAGCAGCGGGATGAACTGGATGCCCTGGCCCAGCTGCGTCCAGATCTGGTTCTTGTTCTTCATCGCGAGCTCGATGTTCCAGTACGTCGAGCCGCACGCGAGCATCGGGAGCAGGTACGTCTCGTCACACTCCTTCAGGTTCGTCCAGTAGAGGAAGCCGCCAGTCTCCAGTCCCTGGAAGTTGCCCGAGCGGATCATGTCGCGCGCGCTGTACGCCATCAGGATGAACAGCGGTACGTGCACCAGCGAGCCGAGAACCGTTTGCACCGGTCGAGTCTCGTATTTCTTCATCACCAGCTGCGAATATTCCATTCACCCACCAGTAACATGCAGGTGTGAGCAATGTCAAATACGCTTGCAATACGAATTCCAAGCGGACGGATTGCGCTCACCTTGATGCCTTTTCGGCCGAGCAAAATCGCGTCAATGTGGCCTTTATGGTCATGTCCAGGCTAGATGGCAATACGCACAACCACAAAGAACAGCGTTAGGATAATGCCGCATAAGCGCTCAGCCAAGCAAATGTGGAGCTCACCAGGAACGTTCTTGCGTACTTGTACGCCGAGTACAGCTTGGAAAAGTCCGACTTGGCCTGCATGAGGCGCTGCGTCGCTTTGATCTGGTACACGTATAGCGGGAACACTGCCGCGCGGAACGTCACGCCAGTCGCCTGCAAGTTCATTCATTCCCAAACGGTTTGGATCACCAGCCACCAGCTTCGCTTCCATTCTCTACTAAGACTATCCATGATAAACACAACATCTTACCGCCAGCGTCGCCCACCACGGCAAGCCCGTGGCCGTGTGAATCGTCTCGATAACGGACTGTACGCCCTGGATCAACGCCCACGTATCACTCGAGCCAGCAACTCCTGCCGCGGAGTCTAATCGCATGTATACATCATCACTGCATTAGCCACAAAGATGCACACATTTATCATACAAAACAACATGCATTACCTGTGAGCTGCCCATCGGCGAACAGCAGCGTTGTGGTCTCGTCCAGGTGATCAAGCGCGGAAGCCGTTGCGCTTCCAGGCGCCGCTGCTGGTTCACTCGAGAAACAGCGTCTCTCGTGCGCAAAGCCGAGCGATGAAGCACTCATGGAGACCGACGGGGCCGCCATCACCCTCACTGATCGGTCCGCATGCGTCGCAGTAACAAGCGGCGAAGCGCGCAGCCGCACTGTCGCGCGCCAGGCAGCTTGACGCATGGCCATCATTGATGCTCTCTTCTGGTGGTGAATCTCGACGAGTGCAGATGATCGGCGACAAAAATGTGGATAGCACTCAAAAAACCCTTTTGCGGAAACTAGCAACTTTAGTATCAAATCTGGAAGAGGAACATGATGCTGATGCTGCAAAAGGGCGTCAGTATTTCAGAAGTGGCAAATAGTGACACACACACTAGTTTTGATGTCATGTGTTCAATCACTGACAACGTCAGTTGTGCATGCATCGAGCAAGCAATGGACGTCCACGCCGAGAGTCCTCCGTGCGCTGCTGCTGCTCGACTGGCGATTGCAGTGCGATAGCCGCACAATGGGAATGGGAGGTGTAAACCGCGCGTGAATGGATGGATGTGTATCCGGTGCAATCCCACACAAAAGGTCTATTTCGAGAAGCGCATGAGTGTTTTGCAGAGCGAGTGACCTGGAAAGCACGGCAGTCGCAAGTGGTGTCAGCATCTTCACCTGACAGAGCGCGCGCGCCGCTTGCAGAAAGAGTCGACTGTGATGGTCACTCAGTCCAGTTACGACGATGATGACGATGGCGACGCCACAAGGTTCAAGACTCCCACCATACACGACAGTGAGGTCATACTGCCAGCGGCGCAGCCAGAGTCGTCCAGTGAGCAGCTACAGATCGCGGTTGATGCGTCTAAAAGCATGCATGGAGATGGAGAGGAAGGCGGTGATGATGATGGTGATGACGCGGAGGAGGACGACGATGAGCTCGCAGAAGAAGACGCGTGGCTGGTCGCTGGCCATTTCTTTGACGACACCGAGCGCGAACACGACCCGGAGAAGTACGTCCCGCAGCTCATGGACGCGCGCGCAATGCGCCAATTGCGCTCGCGTCTGCGCAAAAGCGAGCAGCAGATCGAAACATGCGGCAAAATGCGCGAATTCACGCCTCGGAAGCCTGCAGTGTCCCCAAGAAGCCATGGCTGCAGACGCAACTCGAGCCATCGCGCTCCGCATCAGCGTGACAGCGCATATCCTGATTGGATCAACGGCAGCAACAGCAACAATGAAATGAGCAGTTGCACGGATGTTAATGGGAATCAGCAATCACTACATCAGCAGCAGCAGACCAACAAGGGCTCGTTGTTAATGTCGGGTCCGACGCGCACGTTCCTGACGGCAGCGCTGTCCACTGCTGCGCTTCAGATTCCCAGTGTGAGCCACAAGAAGCAGGACTTTGCAGTTGTGCTGCGACGAGAGCTGCGGCAGCTCAGAGGTTGGTATCATAGACAAAGATGTACTGTTGGTTAAATTGCACTGCATGGCGTGCCTAACGATGCTGTTATCCTTTGGTTTGGTTAGAGCTGGAGGTGCGATATGAGGAGACAAAGCACATGCTGCTCGAGGTGCGCGTGTCTATCTATGCTAAGAGAACTGAGGATCGAGTGGCTCTCATACTAATGTGCTTGATGATCATTGGATTGGTTTCCTTACTAGCAAATCGACGTGATCTGCTCCGTCAAGCCCAGCGAGCGCACGGGCGGTCCAGAGACATACGAGAAGCTCGCAGAGCTCATGGCGCTCGTGCGGGTGTGCCAGGCTCCTCCTGTGCAAAACTCACAGGCGCACGTTGACGATTAATGCGGGTTGCATTTGGGATAGATAGTCCCGGTTTCTCAATTATCATCCAACATGGTAAACTTTGTGTGAGAGAACATGGAGTTTGCATGGTGTGATCCATCAGTATCGCATTTTCTCTTTCTTGTGGTCGTATTGTTCATATTAGATAGATAGTGCTGCTAGAAGGCATATCCTGCATCTAAGCAAAGTTGCAGCCGTCAAAGAACGAGTTGGACGAATGCTGCCAGCTTCCGGGGCGTGTGCCGGCCAGGTCGACGACCGTCGAAAGCTCTTGCGCCGCCAGCTCTGCGATGTGCGCGCGGTGCACGGCCGCGATCAGCGTATGGAACGCCTCCTCCACATTATGCCCGGTTTTGGCGGACGTCTCGATATACTGCATATGGTGCGCGGCGGCGAATTGCTGCGCTTCTTCCATGGTGATGACGCGTTCGGGCGGCGCGAGGTCGCGCTTGTTGCCGACAAGCACGGCGTGGAGACCTGGCTCGGCTACGTTGAGCAGCTGGTCGAGCCATTTCTCAATGCCCAGTAGGCTCTGACGGTCGCGCACATCGAAGATCAAGAGCGCGCCGACCGCTTTTCGGTAATACGTGGCCATCATGGCGTGGAAGCGCTCCTGGCCCGCCGTGTCCCAGATCTGCGCCTTCACCTCCACGTCGTTGAGCTGCATCTTGTGCGTGAGGAACTCGACGCCGATCGTGGACGTGAACTCGGTGTTGAAATCACCCTTGTTAAGCCGGCTCAGCAAATTGGTTTTGCCCACGCCCGAGTTCCCAAGCAGCACAACTAGTAGTTTGTGTTCGAGTGTACCAAGAGCGACAAGGTTAGAAGTTGTGAGCTTCAAGCACGACAAGAACGAAGAGGCTGTGGACGAACGTACTCTTATGCGACTGAGCCTTTGCAGGAGCCTTCGGTGTGACTGGTGTGACCGGTTGGAGGTGAACAGCAGCTGGGTGGATCTCTTCGCGAACTGGAGGCGGGTTTGCGACGAAATTGGTGCCGTACCTGGTGGGACATCAAGTGAAATGGCATTACGGCGGTGAGGTATCCCAGTTATCAAGAGCGTAATGCAACCGAATTCAGCACAAACCGCACTTTTTGTCGAGCTCGGCGTAGAGCTGTGGCATCTGGTGACCGTAACTGGCGACCAGGGCGTCGACATCCTTGAGTTTGTCGTGGAGACCGCGGCGCGTGTAGAAGTCCCGCAGGAACTCCGCGGGCGCGAGCATTTCCGCGTCTTTGATGAGCGCCAGCGGGTTGATGATCTCGAGGAATACCTTAGCGGAGGGCGAGCGAAGCAGGCCCGCGCCAGGCATGGACGAGTTGTTTCCAGTGGTGATTACTGTCGCCGCCATGGTTATCTACTGAGGGCGTGGTTGTCTGCTTGGGCGATGAAGAGGGTGGATTGCAAATGTGGCACGAGTAGCTGCGGCTCAGTGAGTGTGAGCAGACTTGCCTCGAATTGGGATCGTGCTTGACCAGCAATGGTCATTTATAACTCGCTATCTCCCTGCAAGCACTGGCGACCAACAGGAATAGCTCGCCGCGTTTGGACAAGTGCAGCAGAGCTCCAGACGTGGGATGAAGAGAGAAGCTCAACATTGTCAAGGCAATATATCTGTGAATGAGATGTGGGACACTGGTGGAGCCCTGGAAATCGATCGAGAAGCGGTGGTGCCATGTGTTGCAAAATGACCTCTGATGTATCCAAAGAGAGAAATCACATGGGTATATTACATCAGACGCGTGCATTGCGTTTGAACCAACGTTGCGCAACCCAAAGCAACGGGGATCCTGTGTCTTGTGGTTATGAAAGCGAGAGCGAACCGACGCCTCCTCGCCTTAAGGCGCCGGTTTCCCTCTCATCACCGCAGGACAATGGAAAATGAGAGATTTCTGACTGTGCCAAGACCTAAAAGCGAAGGAAGGAAGAGAGTGGAGACCAAATGAACCAGGACCAACACGCCCAGCAGCGACCCACGCGCGACAATGACCGTTCCCTGTCGCGAGAGAGTGCAAGCCACCTACCACGCAAAGTGCTCGCCCCGATTCGCGATTCCTCGCCATTCCCCAAGAAGCACGAGCGTGAGTCTTTTGCTGCTGATGAAGGACCGATTAGATCCGAGCTCACAGACGCAAAGCTACAGCGTGCGCTCAATGTGGACACGTGGAGCAAGATCTGCGAAGGCGAGGTGGTGGAGATCCAAGACGAAGGTATAGTGCTGGCGGCTATTGGATTTGCATAGGTCCCCGATTGAGACCCACACTTTTTGACTGACCAACTTAGCACTCACGTGTACTGACGGTTATATGTCCAACAAGCGCTGCGCTTTGAAAGGCAACTGGTGAGTGCGCTCAAGTCCACCGACCACCTTGGCGTGCCGAACGCGTTCCGCACTGTGATCTGCTTCGACGTTCTGCTCAAGATCAGCTCCAAGTTCGAGCGCTTTCAGCAGCTGATGCGCGTCATTCATAGAGAGGCTGAGAGCGCGATCTATCTTCCGAGTTCTACTATGTCATCGATAGCAGCAGCCACGGCGGCAACGACGACGATTGAGGGGACATTTGCTCGTAAGACCTACTTCACAGAACTCAAGCAGGTGCTCGCGGAGAAAGAAGCCCTTGAGCGGGATGTGTATGTCCTAGCTCAGCAGCCTCGTTGTCGATATCCACTGACTTTTGTACCAAAACTAACAAGTGGTGGTTGTATCTTCTTCTGTCTAATGTGTAGGATCCGCCTGGACGACTTGTACGCGTTCATGAAGAAGCAGCTGCGCACGAACGAGCAGATGGTCGACCGCCTTGCGCAGCGCTGGGCGCGCGTCGTGATGAAACAGACGCTCGTGGACTGGAAGAAGATCATCATCCGCAAGAAGTACACGCGCGTGCTGCTCGAGAAGACCAGCGGCCGGTGGTCCAAGCAGCGGCTGCTGCGACTGTTTCGTCGCTGGGTCGCGTTCGCCGGCGCCGAGAAGGTCCGAAGGACCCGGCTGCAGCTGACGCACTTCCAGGAGAACCAGCACGACTTCCAGGACCTGCTTGTCAAGCTCGAGCAGCAGATTGAGTCCGCTAAGCATGAGACCCGAGTCAACCGCGAACACGTGGACTTTGCTAAGCGCCAGCTGCTCGGACTTGAGGACCTACTACGCCAGCTGGACCTGCGCGTGCACCAGAGCAACGAGCGCAAGCTGCAGAGCATCGTAAACCAGTGGGGGGAGCTTTGCTTCGCGCTCGTCGACTGCGAGCTCCTGTATCTGCAGAACATGCTCGACGCCGTGAGTGTGGCACAGTACGTGGATGTGACGGTGCTCGCAATGAAAGGCGAGGAGCTCAGCGAGCTGCTGCACTTGCCTTCGGACGTGCTCGTGCTTCGCTGGATCAACTTCCAGCTCTCACAGTGCCCGACCTTCAAGTACTATAGTCCGTCGCCGTCCGGGTTCATCCAGAACTTCACGTCCGACATGCGCAGCCACTACGTGCTACGGCACATCCTGCAGCGCATTCTCATGGTCAACGCCAAGGACCCGTCGCTGCAGCGCATGTCCACGTTCGTATCGAGATGCGAGGGTGGCACGGACCCCGACCCAGTGAACCTCAAGCCCCCGGCGCCGTTCCCGAAGCGCGAAGAGCTGCGCGCGGCACTCTGCGAGAGGCTCGAGCCGGGGTGTCCGGCGTTCCTGGGCGACCAGGTGCTCGACTGTGAGGCCATGGGTGACCTCGCGTTCTGTCTGTTTGGGTTTCTCGTATGCGAGCACCCGAGTCTGAACTTCGTCTTCCCTCGCAACAGCCAAAGCAACAACAGCTCTTCGCTTTCGCCTCGTCACCCCACACCTCCTGGTACGTCAGCACCAGGAGGCAACCGGTCCTCTTTGGACCCAACCTATCCCTGGCAGGACGCGCAGACGACGCTGAACGACGCGCGGGCGATCTGGGAGAGCGTCCGCAGCCAGTGGACCGAGCTGCAGACACCGTTCGAGATCCAGGAGGACACCAAGACCACACCGGATCTCACGTCCCCGCCACAGCTGTTGCTCCGGGCCAACGGCGCGCTGCAGAACGCCGTCAACATGGTGCAGTACGCGTGCTCGAAGCGCGCAGCCGTGATAAAAGTCTGGGGCTGCGTGCAGCGCAAGGTGCAGCAGGACGCGCTTCGGCTGCTCGTGCGGCGTGGCCGCAAGGAAATCCCCATGGTGCTCATGGATCGCCGCGTGTGGCGCGAAAAGTACATGCTGACGACGCTGCACATCGCGAAGCTCACGGCGCAGTTCGTGTCGGCACAGGGCAAAGAGAAGGAGAGCGAAGCCCTAAGGCACCACTACGAGTACAAGCTGCCGGTGGGCAGAGAGGCACTGGAAGCTGAGCTGCTGGACGTGGAGCCCGTGCTGGAGGAGCACTACGAGTCCCTGCGGCGCGTCTATCGGTACTACGCGGCGATGGAGCCCTCGCAGAATCTACCGAGTAGTGGTAGTAGTGGAAATAGCAGTAGCACTCAGTCTGATTCGACTGGAGCCAAGAACCAGCACCCCGAGGACGACGAGGAGCGGTTCTTCCAGAAGATTGCCATGTCCATGTCTCTTTCAGAGTTCCATGCGTTCCTCAAGGACTGCCGCTTCTTTGGCGCGACGCGGCCGTTCCCGTACGAGTTCATCCAAAGAGTGTTCGCGCAGGTAAACATCGAGGTCGCCGCCGGCACGAACGCGGCGGTGCTCGCGGCTCCAGGAGGTCAGAGCTCCGCTTTGTCGGCGTTGTCGTCAGAGGACCATAGTACGGAAACGAGCGACAACAATGCGAGCGAGATGACGCCGGCCGAGTTCGTCGAGGCGCTGCTGCACATCGTGCGTAGCAAGTACATCTGCTTCAAGCCCTCTCAGCCAGTGCACAAGCCAACTGCTGAGTCATCGTCGTCGCCATGGACACTGGCACAACGCATGCGCAAGTGCATCGAGGAGATCGTTTTGCCCCACGCGATGCAGGAGCGAGAGCGCGTGAACGTGTTCCGTCCACAGCTACTGACCGCTGAGTGCCGCGAGGTCTTCGCCAAGCACCAGAAGAAGCTCGCCGCGCTCTACGCGCGCTTTGCCAACACAGCAGCAGCAAATGAAAGTCCAGGACCTCAAGAGCTCAATGCAAGCAAGTTGTCGCAACCCCAGTCCCAGCCCCGGGCCGCTGGTCCCAGGAAGATGCTCTCAGTCGCGGGGCTCGTGGCGCTTTGCCGACACTTTGAGCTGCTCCGCGAGCACTTTCTCAACCTGGACGACGTACAGCACGTGCTTGCGGAGATCCTGCAGCTGGAGCGCGAGAGTATCACGATCCACGGCCACCAGTCGAGCAGCAGTAGTGGGAGTAGTGCGATGGTTGATGGACTAGAGAGTGGTGCTGGCGGAGGTGGAAGTAGAGCAATAGCGACCCCAGTTCCAACTCCAACTTCTTTGCCAAGCGATTATCAGCAGAGAGCCCACGAAAGCGAGGAGCAACTCTTTCTCACCTACGCAGAGTTCGTGGAGGCGCTGGCGGCGATCGCATGCTACCTGCGGCCGGACGCGTTTGTGCCACTCGCCACGAAACTCGACGAGTTCTGCCTGCAACAGCTCCACTTTGGCTTCACCGCATAAGCGTAAAATGCAATCGCAACGGTATTGAAGCTCGGCATTCTTTCCCGTTCTTTTTGCAAGCAAATCATTTCGTTTGATCAAAAGCAAAAGCGCAAAAGTCGAGTGAAACTCAGCAAGCAAAACGCTGCTTCGCATTCCCCTCTCCCCATATCTGCTGGCTTGGCTTCCGCATCCGTCAGTGCCTTCATCTCCAAAACGTTGACACTTGCTTTTACAATGCCAAGCATCAAGATGTCCCCTGAATCTCACCTGATGTGTTTGTCTAGGAGATCAATCAGTTCACTCACTAGTGGCAGGCAGCCAAGAGGACGGACGTGATTTCTATTGCCGACTCCCTGGCATTTTCAGATCGCATTGCAACCGCCAGAGACGCTTTAGGAGTATAAACTCCATCCATCGTCTCCTTGGCGATGAATGCAAATGCAGATTCTGTTGGTGGATGAGAGAGAACGAATGATAGCTGAAGCGGTCAGCTCGCTGTCGACTCTGAGCGAGCGGAATTAAGTTTCTCTGGATTGCAAAGTAAAGTTGGAATCCGGAGCCCTGCGAGAGAGGTCAACTGAAGCGGTGTCCGTCCATGCAGATCGCTGGCAACCCAACGATTTGTTTCGTGGAGAGGTCTCATACAAGTGGATTTGCATGACCATTTGAATGGTCAGTCGGAAATGGTACAGTACTGTACTTCGAAGTAGGTTGTAGTAGATTTCAAAGGTCCTCGAATGCGAAACCGAATACAATAAATTCCGCGTTGTGGTACAGCTCGAGATTATATTTTTGCGTTGGAGCTGTTGCTGCCAGAGGTAGAGCCACTTCTATCTTCAAAGAGCCGATGGGCTGGCACCACAGACACTATGTCACATGGCTCAAAAGCGACATTAGAGCAGAGTAGTACGTCCAACTCACGCAATTGCGATCAACATGAAGAACGATTACCCGCGAGCAGATCACCAAATCATCCAGGAAGCTTCAAGCTTGCAGCAAAGACACGCTGGCCACACAGCTTTCCGCCTTTTTTTGGTTAAATTTCATTTCTGAGCAGAGCCGCATCACGTGTAAACTACTGTATACCACATTACAGATTGTACACAGCCATTTTATATTTGCCAGGCAAGAATTAATGTAGTGAATAGTAGCTTCACGTGGCCAAAGACACGCAGCCCCCAAAATGCGTCCGTCAACCATTTTTGCTTCGCGGCTTTCCGCGAAGCGTCACGGGATCATCAAGCCGCATGATGACACGCGTGCGCACACTTTGCTTGGCGACACATCCATCCCGCTATGAGTCTGACTGGCGGGTGTCGTCGCTACTGTAGATGCAACCTCCAGGGCCGACTGTCTCGGCTGCTCGATGGCGCGCTTCTCTTCTGCCACAGCGGCAGTCCAGGCAACCTGCGGAAAAGAGCTTCGCGCCTTCAGTGCCAAGAGCTGCTCATTTCGGAAATCCCAACCAAGTAACTACAACAAGAACAACAACACAAGATGACGACGGGTCCAGGCGAGCCTGAGCCCCGGCATCCGTCCCCCGCTGCGATCTCGTACAGCACCGGCCAGGACATGATGGCGCTGGGGCCGCAGGCGCTGCACCAGGACATCGCCGCCAAGGTCGAGATCGCGCTCGGCAAGACGTTCCCGCAGATGGAGGTACGCTTCAAGAACGTCTCGCTCTCTGCCGATCTGGTGATGGCGCACGACCCACACCGTCACCACCGCCACCACAATGGCAATGGCGACAATGAAGACAGAGCGGATACCAACGAGATAGACGACCAGAACGAACTCCCGACGCTCCCAAACCACGTGCTGAAGCGGATCGCCAAGGTTGCGACCAAGAAGCACACTGTGACGCGCCACATCCTCAAGAACGTCACGGGCACGTTCAAGCCCGGCACGCTGACGCTGATCCTCGGTCAGTCGGGCTCGGGCAAGTCGGCGCTGATGAAGCTGCTCAGTGGCCGCTTCCCGATCGACAAGGAGATTAACTTTGAGGGCGAGATCACGTACAACGGCATGAGTCGCGAGAAGCTGCTGAAGCGCCTGCCGCAGTTTGTCGCCTACGTCACCCAGCACGACAAGCACTTCCCCACTCTGACAGCCAAGGAGACGCTCGAGTTTGCGCATGAGTGCTGCGGGGCCAGGCTCCCGGAGCGCGCCGTCAAGTTCCTGTCGCACGGCACGGACGAAGAGAACGCGATTGCGATTGAAGCGGCACGCAGCGTGTACAGAAACTACCCCGACATCGTGGTGCAGGAGCTCGGACTCGAACTTTGCCAGCACACTCTGGTCGGAAACGCGATGCTCCGCGGCATCTCTGGTGGTGAGCGCAAGCGCGTGACCACGGGCGAGATGGAGTTCGGCATGAAGTATGTCACGCTCATGGACGAGATCAGTACGGGGCTCGACAGCGCAGCGGCCTACGACATCATCAACACGCAGCGAAGCATCGCGAAGCGATTGCACAAGACCGTGATCATCTCGCTCTTGCAGCCGTCGCCTGAAGTGTTTGCGCTCTTCGACAACGTCATGATCCTGAACGAGGGCGAGGTCATGTACCACGGTCCATGCACGGACGCGGCGGCGTACTTTGAGTCGCTGGGCTTTGTGTGTCCTCCACGACGAGACATTGCGGATTTCCTCTGCGACTTGGGCACGAATCAGCAAGTGCAGTACCAGGTGGACGGGATCTCCACAGTGAATGGCAGTTACTTCGCTGGCCGCCACCCTCGTCTTGCGAGCGAGTTCGCCGAGCTCTTCACGCAGTCGTCAATCTATAAGGCGATGGAGCAGGACATCGAGGAGCCGTACGACCCCGTGCTGATCAGCGACGCCGTGACACACATGGAGCCGATCCCCGAGTTCCAGCAGTCGTTCTGGGCGAGCACGTGGACGCTCATGAAGCGCCAGACCAAGCTGCAGCTGCGCAACACGGCGTTTCTCAAGGGCCGCGCGATGCTCGTCGTGATCATGGGGCTCGTCTATGGGAGCGTGTTCTGCAAGATTGACTTGGCCAACATCCAGGTGGCCATCGGCGTGATTTTCGCGTCCATTCTCTTCCTCGGGCTTGGCCAGTCGTCCATGCTCACGACGTTCTACAACGCACGCGAGGTGTTTTACAAGCAGCGCGCGGCAAACTTCTATCGCACGTCGTCGTACGTGCTCTCGAACTCGGTCAGCCACATCCCGTTCGCGATCCTCGAGAGCCTGATTTTCGGCTCCATGATTTACTGGATGGGCAACTTTGTGCAGGAAGCCGGCGCGTTCATCCTCTTCGAGGTGTTCCTCGTGCTCGGCATCCTCGTGTTCCTCGCGTGGTTCTTCCTGCTCGCGGCTGTGGCGCCGAACCTGCATATCGCCAAGCCCCTGGCCATGGTCTCGCTGCTCATCTTCATCCTTTTTGCGGGCTTTGTCGTGACGAAGGAGCAGATCCCAGACTACATGATCTGGCTCTACTGGCTCAACCCGATCGCCTGGACGCTGCGCAGCATGGTCGTCGCACAATACCGCCACAGCTCGCTCGACAAGTGCATCTACAACGACTTCGACTACTGCACCACCTACGGCGGACGCACGATGGGCACGTACTCGCTCGCGCTCTTTGACGTGCCCTCGGAGAAAAGTTGGGTCGTCTACGGCGCGATCTTTATGGTTGCTGCGTACCTGCTGTTCATGGTCATCGCGTACATCGTGCTCGAGTATCATCGCTACGAGCGTCCAGAGAACATCTCGCTGCCAAAGGAAGTGGCGCTGGACGCCACGGCTGGCGTCAGTCCTGCTACCTCTGGCGATGAAGGCGCGACGGAAGATGGCTACGCTCTGGTGACTACGCCTCGTTCAAAAGACGTGATACTCCGTGTCGGAAGCGAGCGCGAGCGCAAGATCACGCCGGTAACTGTCGCGTTCCAGGATCTCTGGTACTCGGTATCGGTTCCTGCTGGCAACGGCCAGCCAGCGCAATCGCTTGACCTACTCAAGGGCATCACGGGCTACGCGCTGCCAGGCTCCATGACTGCGCTCATGGGCTCCTCAGGTGCAGGCAAGACGACGCTGATGGACGTGATCGCCGGTCGCAAGACTGGAGGCACGATCAAGGGCAAGATCCTGTTGAATGGTTGGGAAGCCTCGGACCTGGCGGTTCGAAGGTGCACCGGCTACTGTGAGCAAATGGACATTCACTCGGAAGCCGCTACATTCCGTGAGGCACTGACGTTCAGCGCTTTTCTTCGCCAGGGTGCCGATGTGCCGGACAGCCACAAGTACGACTCGGTGAGCGAATCCCTGGAGCTTTTGGGTATGGAGGACATCGCAGACCACATCATCCGCGGCAGCTCCACGGAGCAGATGAAGCGCCTGACGATCGGCGTGGAACTCGCTGCGCAGCCGAGTGTGCTGTTCTTGGACGAGCCCACGAGCGGTCTGGATGCGCGGTCGGCCAAGGTGATCATGGACGGCGTGCGCAAAGTGGCGGATTCTGGCCGCACGATTCTATGCACGATCCACCAGCCGTCGTCCGAGGTATTCCACCTCTTTGACAGTCTCTTGCTGCTCAAGCGCGGCGGCGAGACCGTGTTCTTTGGCGACTTGGGTCACGAGGGCAGCGCGTTGATCAAGTACTTCGAAGCCGTGCCAGGCGTGCCTCGTATCGCGAACGGCTACAACCCTGCGACTTGGATGCTCGAAGTGATCGGCGCCGGTGTGGGCAAGTCAGATGCGGAGAACTCCGACGCTGCTGCGGCTGTGAACTTTGTCGAGTATTTCACTGCGAGCGAGAACAAGCGCGTACTCATTGACGAGAGGCTCCAGGAGCCAGGTCTCTTCCTGCCACTGGAGAGTCTCCAGCCTGTGACGTTTTCCAACAAACGCGCTGCGACGGAGCTTGTCCAGCTGAAGTTCCTTATGAAGCGCTTCTTCAACATGTACTGGCGCACGCCGTCGTACAACTGGACACGTCTCATGATCTCGCTCTTCCTTGGCGTGCTATTCGGCCTCGTGTACCTGGACTCGGAGTACACGACGTACCAGGGCATCAACGGCGGTCTCGGCATGATCTTCTTGGCGACGGCGTTCATCGGCATCGTGTCGCTCATCAGCATCCTGCCAATCGCGTTCGAGGAGCGCGCGTCATTCTACCGTGAGCGTGCCTCACAGACGTACAACTCGCTCTGGTACTTTGTGTGCTTCACGGTCGTGGAGATCCCGTACGTTGCTGCTGGTGCGCTGCTGTTCACTGCGACATTCTACCCGATGGTCGGCTTCACAGGCTTCAAGGAGTTTGTGTTCTACTGGCTCAATACGGCGCTGCAAGTGCTTTTCCAGGCGTACATGGGCCAGTTCCTCATCTTTGCGCTGCCGAGCATCGAAGTGGCGGCGGTCATCGGCGTGCTCTTCAACGCGATCTTCTTCCTGTTTATGGGCTTCAACCCGCCAGCGATCGAGATCCCATCGGGCTACAAGTGGTTGTACGCGATCACGCCGCAGCGCTACTCGTTCTCGCTGCTCGCCGGCACGGTCTTTGGCGACTGCTCGGACGCGCACCTGATGGACATGGCTGTTGCTGCCGCTAAGAAGACGCCGATCGACATGTCCGGCTGGCCGCTCGGCTGCCAGCTCATAGAGAACGCGCCTGTCACGATCGGCGCGATCCCCATCAAGAGCTACCTGGACGTCGTCTTCGGCATCAAGCACCACCACCTGGCGCAGTATTTTTGGATCTTCATGGCCATGATCGTCATCTTCCGCGTGCTCGCAGCGTTCGCCATGCGCTACATCAACCACCAGAAGCGGTAGAGCAGTAGCAGTTAGTTGGCAAAAGCGCATTCATCAACGCATTCCCTTTGCGACACTAAATAATAATGTAACATTCTTCACACTGACTTATCCTCTTAGCGTGATTTTTGGAAACAAATACGAATACCGCATGAAAATCCGAAAATAATGTCGATATTACCGGTTGTAGCACTGCTAAATAGGTATATCGATTTCCATACCGGTATCCCACCTTGACTTTTTTGAATGCGAATTCACCAAGTGGCTTGTCTCTGAAAATCCCACACATTCATTCCATTCGGGCTGCTTGGCTCACTTTTGGCCTCGCTCATTCCCGCATCTGGCACCAAGCGCACAAGACACAGAAGCCCACAGAAGAGCTGACACCAGTGAAGATGCTGAAGGAACAGGACCCGATGATCGAGCTAATCCGCGAGTGGATCATGGCGCCCGTGGACGAGTCTGCGGGGCTGCATCTGTCCGTGACCGAGGTGTTCCACGTCGTCGAGGAGATGGTCGCCGAGCACGTGGAGAGCCCGGAGAGCAGCCGTCTGAAGAAGTACCTGCCGCGCGTCAAGAAGATCTTCTTGCCGCTCGACCTCACGCGCGCTGCGAAAGAGGTGTGTATGATGCGGCTACCTGCTCTGTTGTGTGGTGTGATGTGGTGCTCGTGGGTATAGAGATGATAGCGGTTGTCGTACTCGTGTGCTCATGTCGTGCTGTTGTTATTGTTGTGTGTGTGTCTCTCTCTCTCTCTCTGTCAGTATGATGCAAGCAAGCATTTTCTGTCTCGAAAGCGCGTGCCGCCGACGTTCAAGGAAGTGCGCCATATTCTGAACCTCGCGACGATCAACGCGATCGCAAGCCACTTGAAGCTTGTCACGTTCGATGCCGACGACACGATCTACGAAGACGGCGGCATCATCAACCAGTCGTCGAAAATGGTTACCATCATCGTCGAATTGCTCAAACGCGGCATTGTCGTGTCGCTTGTCACAGCTGCGGGGTACCCAGGAAAGCCGGAGCGGTACGAAGAGCGATTGCGCGGAATCTTGGATGCGCTCGAAGAGCTCTCTGCTGAAGAGCGTGCGCGGTTCTTGGTCATGGGCGGCGAGTGCAACTACCTGCTGGAGACCTACACGAATGCGGAAACGAACAAAATCTCGCTTCGCGAGCTGCCTGGCCACATCTGGAAAGACGGACGAGGTGAGCGATGGAAAGAAGAAGACGTGCAGAAACTGCTGGATGTCGCTGAGCGAGTCCTGCGCGAGACAACCAAGATACTTCACTTGCCCGCAGAGATCCTGCGCAAAGACCGTGCGATCGGCATCATCAACACGTCCCACAAACGATTCTTGTACGAGAATCTCGAAGAAGTCTGCTTGACTGTCCAGCACGAGCTCAAGGACTTTGAGGTCCCGTTCTGTGCGTTCAACGGTGGCAATGATGTGTGGGTCGACATTGGCAACAAGGCGCTCGGCATCCAGGCGCTCCAGAAATACGTGCTGCGCTTTCTGCCAAAGGAGCTTCAAGGCGAAGAATTCGTACGTGTGCTCCTTCGTGTGTACCTATGTTCTCTCTTCTGCATGAGGTTGTATCTAACATGCCCTGCATTTTTCTCATTGCGCATCGCAGACAAAGATTCAAGGACGCGAGTGCTTGCACGTTGGCGATCGCTTCACAAGCACTGGTAACGACACGCGATCCAGGGATGCGGCGACAACGGTCTGGATCTCCAACCCGAGCGAGACAGTGCACATCATGAAGAAATTGCTAAAAGCCGTCGATGCTGCGCGTAGAGAAAAGAACTCTGTTGCTAGTGCTACTGCTCCAGTGGACCAGCAGCTGGACGCAACCGTCGAAGCAGCGATTAGCGCTGCGACCGAAGCTAGTAAAGAGTGAGCTCGCTGCCAGAGATTGGCTGTGAAAGGCGAGAAGAGCCTTAGTATACATTACGAGTGAATATTTGCGCACCTCAATCCAAATGTACAGTCCTCATTACAGTCCTCACTACCTATGCCACTCCGCACATTGGAAAGCAAGGTCTTTGACTGGCGAGCAGTGAGTGCCTTATTGCTGTTATCATGCTCGGTTGTCGTGCTGGCACTCAACCTCTTGTTTGAATCCGCGCCGCAGCTCCTCGATCTCGCCCTCAAGAAGCACGTGCTCTTCGTACGCGATCTCGAGAAGCAACGACGTGTCGTAGAGCCGCATGTCGCGCTCTTTCAGGAATCGGAAGAGCTGCATGTAGTCCTTCGTCTCTGCGAGGATGTCGTGCTGCGAGACCCGCAGCAGCGCAATCGCGAGTGCAAACACGGCTTTCGAGCCTTCAAAGATCAGCACGTCCATCATACGGAAGCTCGTTTCGCTGGGGAAGACTGCGCAGCAGATCGGCAAGAGCCACTGCGTGACCAGCAGGAGGCCAATATGCGGAGTCTGCAGCTGCTGCAGGTGGCGATACACTTTCGGGAGCCGCTTGCGCATGAGGAACTCGAGCACCATGCCGTCGACCTGCAGTCCCGCCATGCCTTTCGTGTAGTACGTTGGGAAGAACTGCTCACAGAACACTGCGAGCATCCAAAACACCTGCTCTTCGGCATCGACAGTAGTGTCTTCTCCTTCTGAAGACGAAGTTCTCTGGGGTTTGTGGAACGTAAACAGACAGAGCAAGCGGCCGACGATGAACGTCATCGACTGGCAGTATCCGAGCGACTGGTTGTGCACAGCATAGGCGAGAAGGACGCGCTCGAGCGACGCTTGGCCCTGTTTTGAGTTGATCCAACACTGATTTGCTGCGAATGTGCGCTGGAGATCGACCTGGATCTGCTTTTCCGCAGCCTCGAATCTCCTAGTCACTGCAGGTGACTCTTGCTGCGTCGTCTCAGACTGTTGTTGCTGTTGATCTGCTGCTGATAACTCCTCGTTGTCTGCAGTTGTGTTCAACGCACAAGCACGCGAAGAGTGCGCTGATATTCGTTGCAAGAGCAACTTGAAGTACGTATCCGGGTGGCTTGCTCGCATGCGCTGTGCTCCACTCATTCGCATGTAGATCGCTGGACGCCATGAGGCCGGCACGCCGTTCCAAACCAGTAGCCGCAGTGTCTGGTTCGATCGCGCTTCATAAGGACATTGCGACGTCTGCATCAGCTGTTGGTGTTGCTGTTTTGCAGTTGTGTCAGCTCCACCAACACAGTCGCAGCAGCAAGAGCTCTTCAGCATCGACTCTGAGCAGCCACCCCCAACGACAGTGTCGTCGTGAAACTTGTGATGGAAAGCCTGCCACCGGTACGTCTGGCGCTTGTCCACACACTCTTGGAGCAGCTTGTAGTACGGATACGACTTGCAGAGTATTTTTCTTTGCAACGACACGCCTGCTTTCGTCAGCGTGCGCGGATCAAAGATTCGAAAGCCCATGGCGTCAAACGTACTGCTGGTAGCTCTGGAGAAGCTTGAAGGTCTATAGAAAGAAGAAGATCCATTACCGTCGCTGTCATTATCAACGCTTTCATCCTCTGCCTCCTCGTTCTTTGAACAGGAGGACTCGACCTGGTCTTCCAGGAGTTCTTGGGCGGAGCTGCTCATAACCCCGGAGCGGGTTGGGTGGGGCAGTGACGTGATCCCATCAGCGAGAAACAGTGTGCGGATCAGGATCTCCCCACGAATGGGCTCGATCTCTTGTACAGTCTTTCTTGGCGAGACCACTGACGATGGTGCCCGCTGGGATATACTGCTGCTGCTGCCACTGGCAGCAGCGTTCCCAAGAGAGAGCCACTGCATCTTCGCAGGAAGCCCGCGCACAAAGTCCATCAACGAAATCTTGACAACTCCCACACATGAATCCACGCGGTAGGTCTTGTGGCGGATCTCGATCGTGAGCGTCGCATTCGAGGCCTCGGGCACGCGGAACACCGTCGCCAAGTGGAATGCTGGGTGCTGGAATGCGTGGATGCTCCCGGAGAGCACCATCTCTTCCTGGATGCTCGCGCTCTCTGTGCGAACGCGGTACAGATTCTTTGGCGGCAACGCGGTACTTCTCTTGAGCGCCATCATGGGCACAGTCTGGCGTCGCCGTGTTGGGGTCGTCACTGTCATCATATCGGGCATCTCCATGGTGATCATGCTGTAAAAATGACCATGGTCTGCAGCAGCCTTTTGCTTTCTCGATAGCTTGTTCCGGTTGAGCGCAACATGCAGATGCCGAGCCTCGAGCAGCTCAAAGTGTAGTGTGCCTATGAACGACGGCTGCTGTGCAGTGTTTGACGAGCTGCTTCGAGGGAACAGACTGAGGATCCTCTTCAGCCCGCCTGCTGTCGATCCTGTGGTCGTGAACTCGCCAAACGCCAGATTCGGCATCGAGTACGTGCTTCCTCCGTTCCGGTTCACCGCGCGCATACGAACGAGGTACTCGGTGTCCCGCTCGAGCCCCGAGAGCCAGTACTCGCGCGCGCTCGGCTGCATGCGCACGGGCAGCTGCTCCCACTTGAGGATGAACGGCGACGCGCTCGACGGCATCATCATCACCATGGAGAGCAGTCCGCTCGCACTCGTCAACCCCTTGGGCTTCTTGCAGTACTCGAGCTCAAACCAGATCGGCGTGAGCACTTCGCGAAGCAGCAAGTCCGCGTGGAGCTCGACTTCCCACGCGATCCCCAAAGAGCTCGAGTCGGCACCAACGCAGTGCACGTTCGACGGTGCCGATGGCAATTGCGACACCTGCGCGACAAAAGTCTTCACTTCCAAAGTCTTGGCGAGATCAAACGCTGTCTGGCCTTCACTGTTCCTCGCAATGATATTCAGGTCATTCCTCGTGGACGAATGGTACACAAGCCACTCGCAGACTTCCATGTGGCCGCCCATCGCTGCGTAGTGCAGCAGCGAGTAGCCATTCGAGTCGAGTGCGGACGCGGAGAACTCAAAGTTCCAGACGTTCTCGCTCGACAGCACCCACTGAAGCACACGCAGCCGCCCGTTGTATGCAGCATAGTGAAGGAGGTTGCGACCACTGAAAGACGTGATTGACATGGGCACCAATGCTGGTATAGCGGACTTCGACGCCACACTTTCGATGCTACTCTTTGACAGCAGCTTTGTGTACCACTGAATCACATCGAGGCATCCGTGGATCGCCGCCAAGTGCAAAATGTGGGAGCCGTTCGTATCCACAACGCTGATCCCACGTGGTTCATGGTCGTACAGCAACTGCACCATTTCGAGCGTATACGCCTTGTTGCCCGACGAGATCGCATCGTGGAACGCCGTGCGACCGATTTGGCACTCGGCGAGCGCGTTGATCCCGTGGAAGAGCAGCGATTTCACGATCTGCGTCTTTCCAAAGCGGCACGCGTGGTGAAGCAGCGTCTTGCCGTGCGAGTCGACGTACTGATTGATCGGGATCACACTCGGAAGACTGCTGGGTTCTGGTTCTTCGCTGCTCGGTGCATTCTGGTCCTTATGATGGAGACCGGAGAATGCCGAGAGCTGGAGGTTGAACGCCTCCAAGAACGCGAAGAACGTGTCATCCGCGATCGCAGCGAAGAGCTCACTGGGCAACCAAATTGGCGGCGACGCAGATGGAACCTCCACTGTCGTCGTGGGGACGGTGATACTTGACTTGGACTGCGGAGGCTGAGCTTTCGGGGCGTCACTAGTGATGGCAGTAGCAGCATTAGCTGACTGACTGGTGGCTGTAGTGGTGGTAGTGGTGATGTTCAGTGTAGCCATCTCAACGGGCACCACTTCAACGCCGTAGCTCTCACTGATCGCACGTTTCTGGTTGCGCATAGGTACATAACACAGACACGTTACATTGATTCTCCATGCCAATTCAAAGACACACATGAAGCCCAAAGCAGCCAGCACCCACCTTGACCGCTTCATCTGAGCCCCCTCGACTCGAGATGCTGCGGTACTCGCTCTCCTTGATGCCGCTGCTGGCGGTGGTGGCGTCACCCACAGCAGCGCCGTCCGCGGAGGGCGGTGGCGTCAGGATACGCGGCTCGGGCAGCATCGCGATGTCGATCGACTTTCTCGGCACGATCAGCTGGTCGCTGCTAAGCGCGCGCGCGAGCCCAGCGACCTAATTGCATATATTAGCGTAGTTCACCACAGCAGACGCAGCATTAGTACACATCGAAGCATGGGGAAGCGAATGCGACCTGATTTACTGTACATGAAGTTGGAATCGCGCCACTCATGAGAGCATGAGGCAGGCTCGTATGTATAGTATAGTGCGTGCGTTGGCTTACAGCGTCTGTCTCCATGGTGGCGTCCGCGTTTGTCTGGCTGTCTGTCTGCTGGCTCACCGCCTTCTATGAAGTCGATCGCTCGCGTCTGCTTGCTGTCCTTGCTGCCGCCCGCCCGCGCTTCTTCCTAGGAAGTGAGCCAACCCAGTCACAGAAAACAACAGACCTCTTTTCGTCTTTGCGCCTTGTAAACCCTAAAAACGAGTTTGGCCATCTTTTTGGATAAAAACCGCCTAGGGTTTGAACGTTTTTAAAAGAGGGTTGATATCGATACATTTCCTAATTAACTTCCGTTATCATCCTTTTGTATGAGCTCTCATATTAAGGACGATACTCTATTGTATTTCTCATTGGCGATGGTCACATGGCACAAAACTGCTTCAATTATAAGCGCGTCGCCTTTAAGATGTTTTTGCTGTTTCC